>OZ030012.1:120533472-120720972 GCA_964023405.1 Apodemus agrarius
GTGAGATTAACCAAGGTCTTCAGAAAAACCAACAGTTGCAGCTGCTGGAGAACTCTTACATTCATAAGCAACTGCCAGACTCTACGTAGTAGGAATTTGTCACACAAGGTAAACAAAGAACTCATGAACAGGATAACAGCCAATCTTAAATGCACAGATGTCCATCTATTAATAATAATCAAAAAGAACAAATAACAAAAGAGAGGAAACATGAAGGAAGAACTAACAGCCCATAAAACATGATTTTTTTTTTCGATACAGGGTTTCTCTGTGTAGTCCTGGCTGTCCTGGAACTCACTCTGTAGACCAGGCTGGCCTGGAACTCAGAAATCCACCTGCCTCTGCCTCCCAAGTGCTGGGATTACAGGCGTGCGCCACCACGCCCGGCTAGATATTCATAATTATATAGCCTCTAATAAAAAAGAATAAAGTAGCATGGAAATTTTAAATCAGAACATTAAAACTATAAATCAATTCCCATGTTATTGAAATAGTAAAACAAAAGTCTTAATAAGGAGCTTCAATTTCAGTTATAGGACAGCAAAAAGAGATAAGTGGGTAAGGGAACTTGCCACAAAGCCTGAGGCCTGCTCTATTTTCAGGGACAACATGGTGGAAGAAGAGAACTGATTTCTTCAAATTGTCCTCTGATTGCCACACATATCCCATGACATACATGGCCCAGACACATATGCACACATGCATGAATATGTTTAAATAAAATTTATAAAATTCAGTTAAGAATTTTTCACAAGACATAGACCAAATTTGAGAAATAGATTTATAAGAGAAATTATCAAGCAATCAAAAAGCAGAGAGCTAGTAAGTTTTATCAATGTATTAGTCTATGACGGTCAGCACAACAATCTGACATAGACCGGGTTACTTAAATAAGAGAAATTCTGTTTTGTCAGTAATGTAGATTAGTCTAAGACACAGGTTCTAACTGTCTGGTTTTCTAGTAAAGATTCCCTTTGCTAGGAGACTAAGACTTGCTAATTTCTCACCATGTTATGTGCAGGAGAAGCCAGAATGAAATCTTTGGTCTCTTCTTATGAGACACTAATCCTATAATCACTTATATTTCAAAGGTTGTGAGAGAATTCATTCATTTTACTAGGCAATGTGTACACATGGTGGTACATCTTTCAGATGGAAAAACGATACAATTTTAAATATAGATAAGTAACTAAAATCAGAGCTTTCAAGGTGGGTGTGATGGCTCATCCCTGTAACCCCAGCACTTAGAAGCCTGAGGAAGAAGGATTTGCTATGAATGTTTAAGGTTAGATTAGGCTACATAATTCATTTCAGGACACACTGGACTGTAGCATGAAATCCTGTCTCTTGAAACTGAAAACAAAAGATTACAAAGAATGGCTGCTTATTATTGGTATTATCTATTTCTAAACCTAATTTCTAAAATAAAAATTATGAGCAACAAGTCAAAATTTTAGTTGTAAACAAAACACATTTCCTTAGAAATCTCTAAGTTGATGATTTTTTCCCTGAAATATGAGAAAAGTAGAAATGGTGGTTCTTCAGTAGGTTTTACATAGGAGAGCGTTTTAGTGAAGAACTCCAGCATTCAAAATTCAGCAGTCATAGAACATGACTAACAGAGCTAACCAATACCAGTAGCAACACTCTGCACCAGTACACATCTCTGCTTCTAGCAGAATTTTCTTTAAATATAAAGTGAGGGAGGAGTTTTTTTAATCCTTTAAAAACAAGCCAAGGTCCACTTTACTGGGGTAAAATCCTCACAAAGACCAATACATAGATGAACCCAAACCATGCAATTTACAGCCAAATCACCTCCCATATAAGTCTGTAAGTCGATTACACACAGAGAGAAAGTCATCTTGACACAGGACACTGTCCACTTTCCTTTCTCAGTGCTGTGACATTCTAAGTGTGCACGGCTGTAGACCATTAGTGCTGGGTTCTGTGCACCCAAGATCCTGAGACACTCAAAACCTGGGATTATATGATTGCCACATTTCCAAGTTAAGTTCTGCCTGGCTTATTTGAAGCACATATGAAGTACACACTATAGAATATTAATACACGGTGGGGGGGGTTCTCAGCACCACACAGTCAAGTGACTTGCTTGAACATTTAGGAATTAACTCTCTGATTTGGGGTGTTGGTACTGGTAGCCATGTCTGCCCTGACAAGTATTTTGGTAGTTAGAAGAACAAGCGGAACATCAGCAAACCTTCACTCAGAATTGCTGGTAGTTCCAAAGTAGGGCCTGTATGTTTGCGTTAGTAAAGATTTGCTGTTAGGGAAGAAAATAGGCATTTTGAAAAATGCTGCAACCATAGATTCCCATTATAGAGAATTACATATGGTTTGTTATTTAATGAATATTATTTCTGTTGCCTGAATTTCACCTTCTTTCATTCATTAGAAATAGATTTGAAAAGACTTAAGAGCATTCTACAGCACTAGTCAGTATTACTTTTAAAATATTGAGTATCTTAAATGGTAAATACACCCCCCCTTTTTTTATTAAGCTAGACACTAGCTTGATAGATTGTGAAAATGAAGGGAGGATCAAAAACATTGCAGAACATTATCAGAATAACAAGTCAAAAGCAGGAAAGCCACGTCTATGGGTTGAACTATAACCCCTACCATCAAATTCATATACTGAAGCACTGGTTCACCAGTAACTCAGAGCATACTGTATTTGGAGACAGTGTTTTTAAAGTGCTAATTAAATTTGGGCCAACAGGGTGACCTGATCTGACTGGTGTTATTGTACAAGAGGAAATCAGAACACAAAGATACACAAAGAGCATGATGTGAAGGAAAGGGGCAAAGATGTCCATTCAAGCCAAGAAGGGCCCGAAGACATCCTGAACTCGCTGACACCTTGATCTCAGACTTTTAGTGTGAACAGCTAGTTTACATGTCAACTTGACTAGGGCAGGGACTAGATTAGTTAAATAACATTATCATCATCATCATCATCATCATCATCATCATTATTTATGATATCTGTGTAAATCTTCCCAGAAGACACCAGCGTTTCAGCTGATGGGATGGATGAAGCAGACAGCTAATCTCAGTAGCACCAACAGAACATGGCAAAGGAGGACTGACTTCACTCTCTTAATGTTTTAGCCAGGATATTCACATTCTTCTCCCATCTCTCCTGATTTTGGAGCTTTCAGAACCTAGAATGAAACCTATTAAATTGGCTAACTGGTCTTCAAATAACACTACTCCCACATTGGCTTCCCTAGGCTAAGCTAAAACTTGAACTACAGTCCCGCTAGCCACACCTAGGTACATAGCTGCAGGAATCTGAGTCAGTATATAACAGAGATACCTGCACTCCCATGCTCACTGCAGTGCAATTCACAATAGCCAAATTACAGCTAGCCTAATGCCCAACAATAAATCAGTAGAGGAAGACAACGAGCTATATATGCACAGCACAGTATTATTCATCCATAAAAAAGAATAAAATTATGTCATTTGCAGGGAAATGTTTGGAACTAGAGGTATCTTACAGAGAAAAATAATTAATACTCAAAAAGACAAATGTTTTTGTTCTTACATACAGAACCTACATTTTAGAAAAGAAACCATGAAAGTTGAAAACAGCTATTTATTGATGATGTACCCAGAAGGAGGGCACATGGGGCCAAGACAGCGTGCTCAAAGAACACAGTTTGTATGTAGGAATGTCATGCCGAGGTCCATTATTTCATACAAATAATATGCACCAATCAAAATAAAAACTTTTGATTATTTTTATTAATAAAAACATAGATAAGGATCAAGGAAGCCTCTGCACACAAATGTGCACACAAATGCAAGTTCACCTACCCTGACATTCACATTCCTACACAGATACACTTGCAAACAGTCTATGAGAAAAACCCATTTAGTGCTTGGCATACTGAAATACAATACAATAAATTTGAGATTTCCTTTTTAGACTTCTTTTAAACGTAGTTAGATAAGAACATTGAAATATGCTAGAACAGCAGAATGAGAGCACTTTAATTATCTTGTCTTTCATGACTTTTTTTCTCAAATGATGAACTTGAATATTTAGTTTGTATCTAATCTTTAAAGTGCATTTACACTTAATCTCCTCTATGATGCAAATTTAACATTCACTGTTCATTCATTTACCTAATTAACAAATTTGTGCCTATAAGTCAACTGTAGATTACACTTAATGATTCAACAAAAGCTTAATAACAGCCTATTATCTGGGTGAGACTGTCATTTAGAGAATAGTTTATGCAGATACTACTGGGTAGCTTCTAGCATAGTTCTAAGATGCTTAATAATTTTCCATCTTGTTCAATGGTGAAGATCACTAGTGGATTTCATTCTGTTTGAGAAATCAAAATAGCAGGGAAATAAAATTTATTGGCATAATTAAAGGCTAGAGTCCACTATAGCAACTATATTCTGCTGCTTTAGAAATTTTCAAGACAGGGCTGAAGAGATGCTCAGTCATTAAGGGTATGTACTGCCTATGCAGAGGACTGGAATTCAGTCCCCAGCACCCACACTGGGCGGCTCACAACCACATATAACTCCAGCTCCACATGATCAGAATCCCTCTTCTGGCCTCTGAAGGCACCCACACTTATGTACACACCCATAAAAACACACACATTCATACTACTAAAATATAAACCTTTAAATCTTTTTTAGAAAAAGGAAAAGCTAATAAAATGAGAAGCATAATCATTGAAATTTCATAAGCTATATTAAATGTCAATTTCAATCTTAGTAATCCATCTATATGCTATAGATATACATGGGACAATGCCAGTGTGGGACTGTTTAGATGGCCCATAAATCAAAGCATGGAAGCTTTGTATTTCAGTACCTGGCTTACTTTAAATAACATAATGGTCTCCATTTTCCCCTATGCTGTTGCCACTGACAGGGTTTCCTGTTGTAAGACTAGGCAATATGAGATGTCCATATTACACCGTTTTCATCATCCAGTCACTGATGGCAGGCCTTTAGCTTGTTCCACATCTTAGTTATCAGAGCACCATGAGATAAACATACCTCCTACAGGTCCCACTTTCACTCTTTCTGGAAAAAACACAGTGCAGCAGGATTACTTGGGCAGTGTTATTTCTATTTTCATCTTTTAATTTTTTGTTTTGTTCTTGTTGAATTTTTTGTTTGTTTGTTTGGTTTTTTTTTTGTTTGCTTGCTTTTTTATTTTATTTTATTTTATTGAGCTATGTGGTGCAATGGTGTTGGGTTGGATCTCACTGTTTAGCCCCAGACTGACCTAAAATCCTTTTGTTGCTTAACTTCACATCAACTTGATGGGATTTAGAAAAGCAATGGAAACAGAAATGTGGCCAGGGAGTTTTCAGATTGGGTTATCTGAGAGGGAAGGCCAACCATGTCTGGTGTCATTTCATAGCTGAGAGTCCTTGACCGCAATAAATTTTAAAAGTGAGATAAGCACCAGATTTCAAATCTCTTTCTCTGCTCACTGTCTGTGGATGAAATATGAACCGTTGCTTCAAGCTCTTCCTACCATGATGCTCTTGACATGATACCTTCAAACCATGCACTAAAATCCAAAATCAACTTTTCCTTAAATTGCTTAGCCAGGCATTTGTCACAGCACTGCAGACAGGGGCTGTGGTGACTGGTTCAAGAGGTCAGATACCGCTTAGGCTGAAGGCACAGCTTAACAGTGTTTTCTATGTGGTACTGGCTTGAAAAGCATAAAGATGCAAGCTTGAGAGGGGTGTTCCCGAGAGCCACTGATAGCAGGTGGAGCCATGAAAATGAAGCCGACTGAGACTGCAATGCAGACTCGAGGTTGTATAAATGTCAGAAAGGTCATCTTCTGAAGAAGGCTTACAAGACAGAGTGCAGATGCTCAAAAGAGAGGCTATGCTGCTGCAGGCAGCAGAGCTGGGTGGGAATACGTAAGGCCCTTGAAATACAAAGGATTCCATGACCAGACCCAGATATTAAACATGGAGCTGAAAGGTTTGCTGTTTACCCTGCTGGGATTTGTTCTCACTTGGGTGTGACCTGTCCTTATTATGTCCCATTCCCCTCTTTTGGAATGAGACTATTTATTCTGTGCCTTTGTATGCTGAATGTAATGTGTTCTTTTCTGTAAACAGGGATAGGTACAACTTACATTTTTGAATGATGTTGAAACTGTTAGCAACTATGGAGACCTTGGAAGGTAATATCAGTATATTTTTCATTGTGAGAAGGAAATGAAACAGTAGGGGGGCAGGGATGGGATGTTATGATTTTAAAGTGATATGATGGTCACGTTGGCAAGGGATGTGTTGGTTAATCTCGATTGTCAACTTAATGGGATTTGGGCATGTCCATGAGGGAGTCTCCAGATTAGGTTGAACAGTAAGGGAAGATCCATCGTAAATGTGAAAAGCACTACTGACATGCTGGGGAGGCAGACTGAATACAGACGGCAAAGGGAGCAAAAATCAGCATTCTTCCGTCTGCCTCGTGACCGTGGACACCTGCGATCAGACACCTGTCTCCACACCTTCCCCACCATCATGGACTGCATGCACCGTGAGCCAAAATAAACTCTTCATTCCTTAATTAAATTACTTTTGTCAAGATTTTTTGTTTGTTTTTGTTTGTTTTGGTTTGGCTTTTGCTATAGCAATGAGAAAGCTAACTTATACATCAAGTTTTCTTATGTACCAAGTTTCCTACTTTTGGCAGTATTTTAAAACCGTTTTAGTATTTGATAATTTTTATTAAAACCATTCCCTCCCTAAAGAGCTTAGGCTGTGCACATGACATGTAGAACGAATGCCTCCAAAACAGCACTGATAAAATGCCACTGAAGATAGTATTAACATGAAAACACTCTGCTATCACAACTCAGCAATTCTGACACCTTAATCCTCTTAAGGGTACAGTATTCAGAACATAGAATAAACTGCAGAAAAATGATTTATAGAGTGGTATGGTGAAATTTCAGTATACTATTTAAATCTACAAACTCACTTAAAACTGTATTTCTCTAAAATATGTTGTTACTGTTTCACTACAGTACTCTTCACAGATACAGCACTTTAAAAAATAAAATGGGGCTAGAAAGAGGCTCAGTGGTTAAAAGCACTGCCTGCTCTTCCAAAGGACCTAGGTTCAATTCTTACCACCTACATGGAAGCTCACAACTTCTGTCAACTCTTGAATTCTTCTGGCTGCCATGGGCACGGCATGCACACACACATACATGCCAGCGAAGCACAACACACATTAAAAACAATGAAAAACAAAAAGGTTTTCATTGACCAAAATAATACTTGTACTAACCCTAAAAATATTTACCCCTAAGGGAGCTGAGCCATCGTCGAAAGTTATACCAAGGTCCATACTTTTTGTTTGTTCAAAACCAAATCTACTCCAGTGAAAAAAAGTATCCATCCATAGGCAATACTACATATTCAAAGACCTTCCACAGAACACTGACAGGATTTAAGATTTCAGTTGACAAAATAATATAGTACCAAGAAACATGAGCTTTCCTAGTTGTCAGTAAATAAATATTAACTTTCTATAACTATGAATCTCACATTTAACCAGAAATAATCTAGAACTTGTGATCTTTTTTTTTGTCTGTGACCTCCTAAGATTGCAATTAATTTATCTATCCCTAGCCATACAGTTCAATGTCTTCAAGACATAGAATGTTTGCCTAACATGCACAAGGCCTCCGGTTCAGTCTCCAGCCCTGCATAGCTTGGTAACTTATAAATCCAGCACATTTGGAGACAGAAGCAGGAAGACAAAAAAATTCAAGAATTTGAGGGTAGCCTGGGCTACTTGAGGCCCTGTTCCCCCGTCCCCCCCAAAAAACCAAAAAACCAAACAAAAAACAAAGAAAAATATGAAGATTTAGCAAACTATAGACAGCGAGACTTATAGATGACTAAAATTCTTCACCTGGTGATGGAAACAAGTGTGTCTGTGGCCATTCTGTGATGCGTAAGACTCTTCCTTAAAAAAAAGGAAGGATTATCACCTAGAAATAACCAAGAGAGGGGACAACTCTAAGGTACAAGTCAAGAGTTGGCCATGGTCTCCTCTTCTCCTGCTACACAGAAGAGCATCCCAGAACACCAACTGAGTCAGTGAGGGGCTTTGCGCGAGACACCGCGACCTTGCTTCAAAAGATTCCCAAGGAGAGCGCCACGCGACCCAAAACACGGGGCCTGCGTGGATTCCAGGGAGCCCAGACGCGCTTGAGCTCTCGGGTTTGCACCACCGCAACTGCGCCGCCTCGGAGCTGAGCCGCACGGACCCACCTGACGGAATCCGAGTGGCCGCTGAGTGGAAAGGACGCGCTAGAGGGCGCCCTGAACGCGAGCTTCAGCCCAATTGCTGAACGCTTTCTCAGCTCCACTCCGCCTCCCCGCGGCTGGACGCGACACCTCACCCGCCGCGGAGACCACTGGGACTGGTAGTACGTACGCCCCGCCGCGGAGACTCACGGGACTCGTCATGCGCCTCAGCCTACCGCAGAGGCTCATGGGACCTGTAGTACGCCCCGCCCCGCTAGAGCGCCGCTTAGCGGCGCCCTCATAGGCTTCAGGTCCGGGCTTCCGGTTTCGTCGCGCTGCGCTGGCACACAGCCTGTGCGCAGCGGCGACACCTTTGTGGGCGGCGGGGCACTCGTAGACCCTTCTAGAACCCTCTCGGCCTCGCCGCCCCTGAGCGGGGCAGCGGGCGCCGGCGGCCACGGGATTGACGCGCGTGCTGCTGGGTAACGGGTCTGCTCGGGCGGCCCCTGACCGCCCCTGGTCGGCTCCTCTGTGACCTCCAGGGCCCCTGACTTGCGGGAGCCGCGGCGGAAGACATGGGACTCCCTCGGTGCACCTGTGACGGCCACCTTGACTGGGGGAGCGGCGGCGTCTTCGAGGAAACCGGAAGCCCGTGGTGACCCCTGGCGACCCGGTTTGTTTTCAGCCGGCTTCCAAACGCTGGGGAAGCGAAACCCGGTGGCCTTGGGGACCGCCCTACGTAGCCAGGGTTCAGGGTGAGTGGACCGCTCGCGCTCGCCTGCACGGTGTAGACAGCCGGGAGGGGCCTGGTGACTGTCGCCTGGCCAGACGCACGTCGTTTTCCGTCCCCGGCGCCCCTCTGCTGTACAGAGCGGCCCACTCCAGCATCGCTGGCCACTGCCAGCCCCGCAGCCCCGCTTCCACGGGCTCTTCCTTAGCCTTCCTGCTCGGGGATTGCTCACATTCTGTCCGTGCTCCGACTCGCTGGGAACGCTTTCAGTTTTGTTTCCCCGCATTGAGAGGTGGCATTTGTATCGGAGAGGGAAAGAGGGACGTGGGTGGCGTCTGGGAGTGACCGTCAGTCTAACTTGTGTGTTTCAGCCCCGTTTGCTGGCTGAGTTGCAAGGTAGGCTTACACTGGTCCTCCTCGCAGGGAACTCGGAATACTCAAAAGTGAGATAAAATGCCCATGGAAGCTACTAGAAATGAGAAATACCATATGATGATCAAAAACATGGACATTGACCTCTACTCCTTAAATACAGAAGACCACCTCCCGTTTGAATTTTAAGTTGGATTGAACAAAATCTTAAAACATAGTAATATTGCTAGTTCTCAAAACAAAAAAAAAAAGTTCTCATTACCCTGTCCTTAGTAATCACCCCATAATCCTAAATGGGGAATAATTGGAATTATTCGCTGAATGGCTACAAGAATTCATTCACCAGGGGTGGTGGCACTTGTTTTTAATCCAGCACTGGGAAGACAGAGGCAGACTGATTTCTTGAGTTCCAGTCTAGCCACTGCTATACAGTGAGACATCTTCGAGAAAGAAAAAAAAAATTAAGGCAAAGCACAGTTTCTAGCATATAAGTGCCTCTACCAGAAGTGCTTCATTAATGTTACTGGAGCATGCCATGCTTACTGAGTGAAATAATATGATTTTAAAAACAGCTGAATAGGATCGACATAACTTCATTCACCCATTCTGAACTGAAGTTGTTTTTTAATTGTCAGGAGATAATTATTAACAACATTTTATGGAGGTGTTTGGTTGCATTGAGATACATTATTTTAGACGAGGAATGGAAAGAAGGCTGCTCTTGGTACTCTACTGTACTGTACTCGAGTCTTAAGATTGCTTGGCCATAAAGGCTGATCTCTCGGCTTACAGCACTCAGTGAGTCAGGATCATAAAAATAAAAGTTGACATTTTTCATATGATATATCTGATATTGGTTGTGGGCACTTAATGAACTACAAAGCATTCAGCCACTAAGGCACACAGATTTAAGTGCTGGCATTGCTCTGCATTTGGATCAAAACTTTGCCTACAGAATACAAGGAGATAATATCTCAATGATACAATCTAACTGTCGTACATAAGTATAAAAATTAAGATCCCAAGAGCAGAAGAGAAGTAGTATATAATCAAGGTGACAGATCAGAGTCTAGAATTTGAGTTTCTGAATCATAGGCCATTGTACCATATACTTGTGCCTTGTCTAGATTCTTACTGGAAACAGAGTCTCAACATTCATAGTATTTTGTAAATAACCTAGATTTGACATGATCACTAGGTCCAGCTGACACGCCCATCTGCAAGGTCCAGTGCAAGCAGGTGAGGGCTTCCCAATCCTCTCCAGGCCCAGACCACTCAACCCAAACTCTTTGGGTCAACCCTGCTGTGGGCATGGGCAGATCTGTGCTGGGTCAAAACTATCAGAAAAACTTCCTTTTGCATTGGTCAGCAGTAACTGGAGAGATGCATCCTGGGAGAGATGCGTCACAGGGATAGAATTAAGAGACTGGATGCTCAGCCCTGAATGGGACATTTATATTAACTTTCAGCACCAACAAAGTGCAGAGAATGTCCTGGCAGAGGTGAAAAGAGTAGAAGAGCAAAAGGAAGGAGAGCCTGCTCTGAAAAGCCGCCTTCTAATACAATATGGCCATTACGGTCAGGATCCCATAGCAGCTGGTGTTCCCTTACAAGGCTTAACACAGAGCAGAGTTCGAGTGTGGGTCGGGATATAATCTTCAGGCTTTACCCCATACTCAGGAGCTATTGATGGCAGGTAGTGACGGGGAGAGGTAGAATCATTTGTTACTGAAGAGATGGCCAGTGCTCCAGTTGATGGTGCACATGCAGGGCACACTGGCAGCACAACTGCACTTGGTGGCTTACCCACAGAGAAAAGGGAGTGACGTGTGGGCATGTGAGGAGTATGGGGAGAGTCAGATGCATGTCAGAATGTATCTGTGTGTGAATTTAAAAAGAAACCCAAGATTTAGAAGGCAGATTATCTAGGTTCATAACCCAAGTTAATCTCTGATGTGTTGTTTTTTAAGCTTTGTAAACTGGGTTAATAGTATCCATCTAAAAACTAGAAATAAACATGTAAAGCAATAGTGGTTGGCACCTGACAAATGATCTAAATGGCAGGTATTGAAAAGAGCAGGGTAATCGTTAATTCCTAGAAAAAAAGATAAATCTTGTGTCAGGAGATATTTCTGTTTTCTAATTTATCAAATCCCATCATATATAGACTGGAAGAGGCCATCTCAGTATTGATTTCAGTGAGGATGGAAATTGTAAATAATTTTGATTAATAATGCTTGAACATCTTTTTCTACATATGTCTCTCTATTAGTCATATATACTACCCACCTTATCTGACAAATTGCTCCATTATCACGCCTGGAATTTTACTGCTCTCAGCAGTAATTGGCAGCATTATTTACTTCAATCCTTTCTATTTCTATTTACTTTATATTTAATTTATACTGTTAATATATTCATTTAATCTATACTCTGTTCTGACATTGTCGAACATGAAATATTTGTACATACAGCTATTTTTGTAGCATTTAAATGTATTACACCTTACTTCTAGTACTGCCATGATGAAATGATAAAGTTGAAATACTTCCTGAGCTATTACTATTTTCATGCAAAAGTTAGGTGGTCACCAGTTGATAACATAAAACTAACCTTGCCTGTAGATGGTCAAGAACACTAGTTATGATTTGAATTCTATAAATCATGTAATTCTCTTAGTTCCTTTGCATCTCGATAATAGTTCTCAAGTAAGAATGGGACTCAACATAATTTGGAATGCTTATTATAGAGTGCAGTTTGAAGTTTTCAACCCAGATATTCTGATTTACATAGATCTATAGTAAAACCACATAATATTCTGGACAGGACAGCAAGTAATTCTAGGCAGTGATCTACACTTATCTTTCTTTCTTTCTTTCTTTCTTTCTTTCTTTTTTTTTTTTTTTTTTTTTTTTTTTTTTTTTTTTTTTGAGACAGGGTTTCTCTGTGTGGTCCTGGCTATCCTGGAACCCACTCTGTAGACCAGCCTGGCCTCGAACTCAGAAATCTGCCTGCCTCTGCCTCCCAAGTGCTGGGATTACAGGCGTGCACCACCACGGCTGATCTACACTTTTCAAACATTGGGTTAGACTGTTTCCACTGTCCTCTTGCTCTTGAAAAAAACTAGACTTTTTTTTTTTTTTTCACTTTTTCAAGTCAAGGTTTTACTGTATAGCCCTGACTGTCCTGGAACTCATTCTGTAGACCAGGCTGGCCTCAAACTCAGAAATCTGCCTGCCTCTGCCTCCCAAGTGCTGGGATTACAGGCGTGTGAAACTAGTTTATAGCATCCTCTGGAATATATTACTACTCCATTACCGCTTTTATAGTTGAGAGGTATAGACAAGTTTCTATGTACTGTGCAAAGATGACCCTTGTATTATTCAAGTACTGATTTCTCTGTACACATACCTAGTTACAATGCAAAGACAGCACTGTCAGATTTATTCTAAATATCTCCTGTTTCAATTTTGCATGAACATTGTTCCCTATTTATTCTCTGGCTTGTCAATAAAAGCTGATCAGCCAATGGCTGGGCAAAAGAGGGAATAGGGCAGGACTTCAGCCAGCCAGGGGAGGAAGGATAGAAAGGAAGGTGTCCTGGGAGAACAAACCTGAAGCCCAGAGAGACAGACCAATATTAAAATGTAAGTATCCCTGAGATTTTGGCTGAGCAGTAGCCAGATTAGGTTAGAGGATTAGAATACAGCAGTGACTCTCCAGGTATTGTGCAGTAATGCTTGATTAAATAAATCTAATAGTCTCAGTCTTAATAATTTAGAAGCTAGCTGGGGATAAAGAAATACTGTCACTTTTAAAATTACTTTTACAGAGAGGGACCCACTTAAGTTTGTCTTAGGAGAATATGTCTACATTGATTAAATTTTGAAAGCAAATTATTAACTAGTTCCTGCTAGGAGTATTAAAAACGTGAAAAAATTTGAGTCTTTAGTTAATTTTTTTTTTTTTTTGTAGGGGTGGAGGGGTTCTCTTTTGTAGTCGTAGAGATTAAACCCAGGGCCTTCTATGTGCTAGAAAATGCTCTCCTCACACTGAGTTTCAGCAGCAGTACAATAATTTCTAGTGAATATATTTTGTATCTATGAGTAGTTATGAACAAATTTCTTAAATGTTATATGTTAGCATTAGCTTGATCCATTTAAATATAGTACCGTTTATCCAGAAAAACTTAAAAGTCAGCTGGCTGGTTTTGTAAATACATTTTATCACAGGCTTCCATACTATAGCTAGCCCAAGACTGCCTGGAATTCACTATAAAGCCCAGGCAGCCTTGAACTGGTGGCAGTCCTTCTGCCTCCGACTTTGGAGTGCTAGCTTACAGATGTGAGCTACCCACCCATTCGCTAAGGTCCTGATGAATGTAAGATTCTCTAAAGAAAAGTTCATTGTGAGGGCAAAACTATTACTAATTCTTGTTCTACAACAGCCTCTGCTGCACCCTAATCTCACCTGGCTACAATTATGGCCCAGTTTTCTCATTTGTAAAAAGGCTTTAATAAGATGTTGTACCCCGTAGTATAGTCATGAAGATTTAAATGAATGCTTCCAAGTAGCACAGTGCCAAGAAGTTCGTTGGTAATTGTATGAATTGATTTTGTGTGGCTGATGTAAAATAACTATGAAGGGGCTACTTATGAAGAAATGGAATGCCAGTGGGTAACAATTTTAGAAGTTATAAATCTTAAGTTTGGTGCCCCAACTTTCGGCCTCTAGCAAGGGTAAATGGGTAGCCTGTCACGGCAGGTTACTGAGGAGTAAACTGTCCCCATCAGAGGTTAGGAAAAGAGGTAGCAGATGCTTCCAATGACCTGAGGACTTCCCATAATGCCCCACTCCTGAAAGGTACACAACATCCACACTACCACTCTGGGGACTATGACAATAAGTGTTGTGTCTGGGCTCTTTTGATTTTATAGAACAAGGGCCCAAATTGACACCCTCTTCATCATCAAGGGTCATCTCACTCAGTCTCCAGTTACATCTTTATCTCCTGTCACTCCCCGTTCAGCTCCTCTCTCCA
This sequence comes from Apodemus agrarius, assembly GCA_964023405.1. Taxonomy (NCBI): domain Eukaryota; kingdom Metazoa; phylum Chordata; class Mammalia; order Rodentia; family Muridae; genus Apodemus; species Apodemus agrarius. The sequence continues at coordinate 120,547,913 of OZ030012.1, forward strand.
CACTTTTTCATGTCTGTACAGTTGTTCACATGCTAGCAGTTAGCGTGTAAAGGTTCACGTGTGTTAGCATGCCCTCTCCACTTGCAAGAGTGAACTGATGTCATTTGGCACCTTCTTTGAAAACCGTCCCTCTGGCTCCATGGCAGTTTGTTTTTTGGTTTTTTTTTCAGATGTGTTAATTACCTATACAGTATAATGATTTTTTTTTTGTACACCCATCTCTCACACTGGGTTATGAAGGTTTTAATTTTGTATTTTTGCTTAGGATATGGTTGATGCTAAAAATGAATACGGAAATCACAACTGAATTATTTTAAACTTTGTTTAAAACAAAAATGCAAACGCTCACGTCTTTAAAATTATTTCTTGCCTTTGTAGAGCAGTTTGTTAGTATTTGATTTTAGCTGATTTTAGAAGATATTCTATCCATTTGGGTAGGATTTTTATTTAAATCAGATGAATAGTCTGGGTACTATTTTTACCTCTCCTGAAACTAGTCTGCATTGCAGCACATTATATCTTATACTAATCTATCAGCGTTCACTCAGGTAAACTAGTACACGCCACTTGTATTCAGCCAGAGCCCTGCCCGGGTCTGATTCATGCGTGGCAAGTGTTCTGCTGCTGCTGGGCTGCACTCACAGTCCTACTTCACACTCCTAGACTTGATAGCAGTCGTGTATGGGGCTACAGTTTGTCTATGTTCAGTTTCCACTCTTTAGACTATAAACATGGCTTTCCTACTAGGTCACACAGAACCTGACCCTGGCTAACTGTGCTTGTCTAGCAGTGTCGCTGTGTTGCCTCTGAAAGAAAAGAGTTGGAAAGTGATTTTCAGCAGTCTTTTTTCCCCTGCTCACTGACCAAGAAGACCTTTATACCTTTTCTTCTCCATAGCTGCCATGGACACACTAGTAGAAGATGACATCTGCATTCTGAATCATGAAAAGGCCCACAGAAGAGAGACAGTGACTCCACTCTCAGCATATCCTGGAGATGAGTCTGTTGCTTCACATTTTGCTCTGGTCACTGCTTATGAAGACATCAAGAAGAGACTTAAGGATTCAGAGAAAGAAAACTCCTTCTTAAAGAAAAGAATAAGGGCTTTGGAAGAAAAGGTAGTCCCCCCCCCCCATTTGACTATATTTTTTACTTAAAAAATAATTCTAAATATTTAAAATTTAAAAAATTTTCTAAACAGTCTTCCACGAATAAATAAGAATTTCTGAATTCTTCTCCATTAAACTAACTATACTGCATTGGCCATACCATATGTTCAGTGATATTGTAGAATAGGATTTAACAACTTAAAGATGTTGTAGTCTAAAAATTTTCTTTTCCTTTTTTCAGAATGCCTACTGATTGATGCCAGGCTTTCTTTCTTTTTTCCTTCCTTCCTTCCTTCCTTCCTTCCTTCCTTCCTTCCTTTCTTTCTTTCTTCTTTTTATTTTTTTATTTTTTTGGTTTGTTTTATTTTGTTATGTCTTTGTAAGGTTCACACGCATCTATTTAAAAACCATTAGTCAGCCTATGTGCCTCAGCTTTCCACTTTCTGTTTTGAGACAGGATCTTTCACTGGGCCATAGAGCTTGCTAATTAGACTAGGCTGCCTGCTAGGAAGCCTTGGGATCTTCCAACCCCTATGTTTCTATTACTGGGGTTACTGGTGTATATCACTACACCTGGCTTTTTACCTGAGGATTGAACTCAAGCCCTACAATGAGCAGTTTACCAACTGAACTGTCCCACAGTCCCGCTATATATATATATGTAACCTGGAATTTTCAAGTCTATACAGAAGAATAAGATACTAGTAAAGGAAACTCCCAGGGGGACCTTCTGTGACATTGCTTCACTGTGTTTAACTAGCTCTTCACCAGGGCTAGAACCTTTACTTCTGTATTCTTTTTTATAAAGTAGGAATAATACTTTGAGTTAATAATAACATATATTTTTCTATTCTGAGTGTTGCATTTCTGAATGCTATATAAGGTGATTTAAATGCATTCTAAGTCATCAGACGTAATTCAATTTTCTATGTTGGAATTTTTCTTGGTTACCTGTTTATGGCATTACAAGATTTGAATTGGCTTAGATTTCTTCAACTCAGAATTGTATTTGTATCTTGCAAAAACAAGAGCTTCCCCAAATGGTTAAACAAAGGAGTTCTTAGCAATCAAAGAAAGGAATTTTCCTATACTTAAAAACTTGAGGATGGAGGTTGGTAGAATTTAATTTGTTTGTTGTGTTCTAAAAACAAGGGAAGTCATTAATAATATTAGTTTCTTACTAATTCTGTCTTATAACTAAATATATTTGTCATATATTAAGATAAATTACTGAAGGTAACTTTACAAACTAATTGTTATGCTTTTAAAATTAAATAGAAATATGGAATTTAATACATAAGCTAACATACAAAATCTGTACATTGTGATCATCAATCCTATTCATTTCCATTTTTGGAATAATGTAAGGTTTAATGAACTGACATGTCTATTCCTTAAGAAGTCGGATTTGATGCTTTTCTGATGATAGAAATTTAAATACTGTAGACTTGGAAAATACCCAGACATATCACAAGACAATAATACTGTATTATAGTGTGATGATTAAGTTTATTATAAAGCAGACAGTACAAAGCACAGATTACAGCTGAGCACCAGAGAAAGTACTTGCCTTTTTTCTGTACTATTTGTCTTCTTAATCAAAATTGTGCAGCAATGAAATAGTCATTTATACCCAAAGGTAAGCTTTATCCTTACATTATAGTGATTAGAGTACAATGCAGAGCCATCTGAAGGTGGACTTACTTGGTTCTACACAATACCCACTGAAGATTTCTCCCCTAATTTCATACTATTATTAGCTTGTTGGAGCTCGAGTAGACGAAGAAACAAGTTCTGTGGGACGAGAACAAGTGAATAAGGCCTATCATGCATATCGAGAGGTTTGCATTGATAGAGACAATCTGAAGAACAAATTGGAAAAGATAGTAAGTTGAAAGTATTATTTGAAAATAATACTTTGTATTTTAATTGTTTTGTCTAGCAAGAGGCTTAGAATTAAAATAATGGGTTAAACAATTATTAATTAAAATATACATGTTCGTGGTATATGGAAATTTTTAATAATATTTTCCACCAATATACAAAATACTTAGAATTTAAGGATTAAATATGTAAGCATGTTAAGGACTTAAAGCCATCTCAACATCACTAACTTACTTTGAAAATAGTCATGACAAGGTTGTTACTTACTCATTGGGGTTTTGTTTTGTTTTGTTTTGCTTTTAATAGAGTGAGCAGTGATGTCCTAAGAAACAAAATGAATCAGGGTTCATTTTTCCATCTTGCTTTTAAAAGTTAGAGTGAGGTTTATTCAGTAGTGACCTAAAAATTAAGATATAAGACAAACAAAAGTAGATTTGTTATTGACGGTTATTTGGCATTTTCCCTACTTAACTAGAATAAAGACAACTCTGAATCTTTGAAAATGTTGACTGAGCAGCTACAGTCTAAAGAAGTAGAACTTCTGCAGCTAAGAACAGAGGTGGAGACTCAGCAGGGTACGCCGCTTCCTTGTTTATGGATATTCTAATTGAATCGATCCATCTCTCCATTGTGTGACATCCATATGAGTGCCCTATGTCTGTATGATAGAGCCTTAATTTTTCTCTCTTCTTTTTTTCAACAATATCCTGTTAACTTTTCTTTAGCTGAAAATTGTACTTTTCCTACAGAAGATATGATGTTTTTATTCAGGCAAAGTGTGTCATAAAGTAGAGGAGAGACATGAACCTCATCCATACTAAATTCTGACTCACCACTGTGTCTCCTGGTTTATCCTACTGAACTCAATGCCCGTGGTTAAACACATTGTTAGGGAGTAGCTTCAAGAAGACTCTTAATTTTGTTTTTTTCCTGAGAGTTGAGAAAATGAGCTGCTGAGGTGGACAGGTCTTCTGGGAATGAGAGATAACAGTCCTGCTCCCATCAGCAGTCTTACTCATTAAGCAAAAGAATTGACTATTGGGAAACCTTATGGTAGAAAATGAATATAAGCCCTTTCCAGGAAAATGTGGCTTTTTGGAGATGGAGAAATCGAGTAAGTCAGATATATTGTAGGATCCAGCTGTATTGTTTCCATAGTCAGATGTTTACAAATACAATTATGAGTATGATTGTTTTGACGTGATTCTACACTTGTCAGTCAAATTTCAAACTTTGAACGACATTTTTTGAACAGTTTATTGACATTTTTACTAGTGTCACCTAGGAACTGTAATTGCTATAAAAAACAAAGTTAATTATTTTGTTGTCCATCCTTTTTGTAGTGATGAGGAATTTAAATCCACCCTCATCCAACTGGGAGGTGGAAAAGCTAAGCTGTGACTTGAAGATCCATGGTTTGGAACAAGAGCTGGAACTACTGAGGAAAGAATGTAGTGACCTCAGAACAGAGCTGCAGAAAGCCAGACAGACGGTACAGAATGTTGTTAATAAATGGAGGATATCTGTGTGCTTTGTGCATCATATATAGGATTTGTAACTAAGTACTAAATCATAGGTCTATAATTAAGTACAATCATAGAACAGTCTCATTTCCTGAAAAACTCATGTTTATATGAAATTGTTGCTGCTAACATCTCATACATTCTGTACATTCACTTTTACCCCAGAACAACAGTTTTAAGATTTGATTTAAAATGTATATTGGGTTGTGTCTTAATAACTTTTCTGTTGTTGTGACAAAACACCATGACCAAGACAGTTTATAAAAGAAAGCATTTAATTTTGGACACACAGTTCTGTAAAGTTTGAGTCCATGATCTTCATGTTTGGGGTGGCAGGCAGGCAGGCATGGTACTGGAGCAGTAGATGGCTGCTAGACATCCTCAGTGTCCCCATATCCCAGGTGCCCTTCAGTGCTGCTTAATCAGGGACCACTGGCTGAGAAGGAGCTTCAGGTAAGGATCTATAGCATTCTGCTTCCATCTGTCTGACTTACCTGAACTGGACAGTGAAAACCCATATTGGAAACTCTGGACCTGATAAAAGAAAACACCACAAAAATTGTGATCTAGTTGGGTTAAAGCCCAGGTGGGGTTTTGTTTGTTTGTTTGTTTGTTTGTTTCTTCATTACTTGACTGCATAACTTTACTGCCCTACCTTTAAGTGTGCAGTTGGCCACACACTTCTTCAGACTTCCAGTATTCTATTCCATACACCCAGTTGCCGCTTGCACAAAAAGATTTGCACTGCAAAGCTCTGAGTAACTGTCAGAGTTTACACTTCTCTTGAAATAATTGATAGCTTTTATATATAAAGTATGTTTATATTTTAAGCATAGAATATTTCACTGTAGAGTAAGAAACAGTACCATGTGATTATGGGAATCTATCTTATTGTGATTTTATTAAGTATAGAAAATAGGAATATTATTTTTAACTTTGAGGAAATGTGTTTCTAAAGGCACTGAGTACCTGTCTTTTGATTAAGTTAGGGATTGTATAAAGAGGTTAGCATACTACCTGGACAGAGTATATTCAATATATACATTAAAACAGGCAACAGATTTGTTTAGAGTATTAGATGTATCTGTGTTGGGGGATTGAGGGTCAAGTTGTGGTTATTACTTCCTCTGTTCACTAGGTGGTGCTAGGGAATAAATGTGGTTTTAGTTTACATCTATCAGACACTAGCAGTTCATATGGGAAATGTTCTAAAAACTCCATCAGTTTAAACTGATGATGACATTAATTCCAAGAAGCAGGAAACTTTTAAGTGTTTTATCTGGGAGGATAAAATAAAGGGAGGAATGTTGAAGGGTGAGAAAAACTGAGCGGTATCTGCTTTCATAGTGTGTATTACTGACAGCAGGAGGTTGTGAAGGGAAAAGCCCACGACTGGGATCAAGAAACAAAGTATAGTTGAAGTAACATGTTTTCAAGGTTTCCACCTTAAAACCATGATGTTTTATGTACTTTTTGGATCTGGTTAGAATCTTCTTGCATATAGGAATGTAAAAATGAGCCTATGGAGGAAGTCTATGCTCACCTTAACAACTTATCTCTGTCTGCTCTGGCCATATTGTAAAATGCTAAGATATGTGACACATAATTAGGGTAGCTTCTGGGGTGGGTAATAACATCCCTGTATCATACTGGTTTGATTATTAGCAAACTTGTCCACTAGTGTTTCTTGTTAGTAAGGTCAGCATTTCAGAGACCTTCCTGCTGGGGCTTTTCCAGTTTTATATCCTAGCCATTTACATTCAGAACAGTTGATTCTGAAAGTTCAAAGTCAGCCAAAGTGGTGTAAGAAACAGTGGTTCATGCAGAATTCATATAGATGTACTTTAAACAGTAATGTGATAGATATCTTACCCTTCTCATATTTTCAAAAGTATGTTTTATAGGATTCCAAACTCATGAGACATGTTTTACAGGAAATGAAAGCATGACAAACACTCTGGAAGTGAGTTAGACGTGTCAGGGACAGGTGGCGTGTCACATTAAAACCGAGTCTAAAATCTAGTCTTTATACAACTGTAGCTGTATTTTATGAATGTTGAAATATCTGTAGTAAATGAAGAACTGAAAACAATTGAAATAATTCCTGTTGTTTTCTTTTTAAACACATGACAGGGTCCATCTCAGGAAGACATTCTGCAGGACAGAGATGTCATCAGGCCGAGCTTGTCAAGGGAGGAGCATGTTCCACACCTGGGCCTTCAGCACAGGTCTCCTGAGTGCATTCTCCCTTTCTGATATGGTTTAACTTGAGGGGCAGCAAACACTCTGTATGCAGCTGGAATCTCTCACCATTGTATATTTATAAAAATGATTTAACAGTTACTTGCCAACAGGCTTAACCTGATTTGCTATGCCAGCCTGTCAGAAATATTTGAAAGACATTTGTTTTAGAGAAGTCACAATTGCTTATAGTACACTTTTAATTCTGCAGCAAATCCCATATTTTTAGTTCCTTCAAAGCAGTGATTCTCAACCTTCCTAATGCTAGAGAATTTAATACAGTTCTGTAAATGTATGCTTTATTCTCCTGAAGTAACTGTTGTCTGGAGGCTGCTTGTCTGCTAACCTAGGCCTAGTCCTTGAAACTTCTAGTCTTCATACAATCTCTATCTAGGCCTGGAATGTTTTCAGCCTCTGAGACTTACTGCTGAATAAGCTCACCCTTTCTAGTTCTTTCTAACCTCTGGTTGGCTGGTTCAATTCAACTGTTGTGGCTCAAACTCCTCTCCAAACGGACTAATTTAGTTTGGCATCTCTCTCGAATTGCCCTGCTTGGTCTCATACTAACTGGCAATCTGTTTTCATCTTCTGGCTCCTTCTCATTTTATGGCTCATTCTGTCTTCACCTGAGTGTCTTCTTCCTTGTGCCAATTACACTGCCCTACTTCCTCTCGCTGTACTGCCCATAAAGTAGCTTCCCTTTCCCCCTCTGAGACTTGGGCAGATCCTAGTCTATCAAATAGGGCTTGTCACATTGTCTGCCACTCAGTTAGACATCACTTTCAAACGTAGGTGCTTCCTTCTACAAACTAACTTTACTTTCATGGTTTGGGATTAAAAGTGTGTACTAAGAATGTGTCCATATTTCAGCTAGCAGGATTAAAAGTGTATGCTAAGGCTAAAACCACACAACCAGAAACCGTTTTTTGGTTTTTTTTGTTTTGTTTTGTTTTTCCCAGTAAACAACACAATCTCAGGGTTCATACTGTGCTCAAATATCCTGCAACACAGTTCCTCATGTTGTGATGACCCCCCATGATAAAATTATATCATTGCTACTTCATAGCTGTAATTTTGCTATTGTTATGAATTGTAATGCAAACATTTGACATGCAGGATGTCTGATGTGCGATTCCCAAAGGGGAAACAACCCACAGGTTGAGAACCACTGCTTTTAGAGAATGTAGTAAATTTTCAAATGCTAAAGAAAATTATATATGTCTAAAATAAAATCATACAGGTAAGCAGCTTTTTCTTTTAACATGAGCAGTACTCATTCCTTTTACAAAAAGGTTGCTATATAGTGCCAGTCAATAAAAGACAACACAGTACTTTCTAAACAGGGCATGCAATACTTTCTTGATGCAGACAAGTTCATAACACCAAAGTCAGAGGGTTACAGTTTATACTTGGACTAAGCATATTTGCATGGGCCATCACCCACTTTACAGGTCTCTTGGTGTGGATACAGTGACAATTCCCATAAGAAATACGGTTCCCTAAAAGGGCGGTGTGGTTAGTACTTAAGAGTGGACAAGGATCACTGCTTTGAAAAAGGAACCTTGTGGAGTGGAGCTGACTCCTGAACCTGTCTCCTCGTGAGCAAAGTGAGGTTTTTCCATTGTCCTATTTAGGGTTACTGTTGCTGTGATGAAACACCATATCCAAAACAATTTAGTGGGCCTGTTTAGCTTACTATCACTAGTCATCATCAAAGATCAGGACAGGAACTCAGATGGAATCTTGAAGGCAGGAGCTGATGCAGATGCCATAGAGGAGTGCTGCTTACTGACTTGCTCCCCATGGCTTGCTCAGCCTGCTTTCTTCTAGAGCCCAGGACTACCAGCCCAGGGATGGCACCAACCCACAGAGGGCTGGCCCTCCCCCATCAATCACTAATTAAGAAAATGTCCTACAGACGTGCCTATAGCCCAGTGTTATAGAGACATTTTCTCAGTAGGGGCTCCTTCCTCTCCAATGACTCTAGCCTGTGTCAAATTGACATAAAACCAGCCAGCACAGCCATTTTGCCAGGCTGGTGCAAGAAAATGGGTGAAGTGCCTAGTGCATAATGAATGCCCAACCATAATTATTATGTTTTTATGTTTTATAATTATTGCTTTTCTGGGCTCACAATTTGATTAATGTAAGAGGCAACCATATTCATGACATTTTTTAGGTCATTTAAAGCAAGTTCATGTTTATACTTTCAGAGATCCCCAACACATATACAGCAGATGACTGCCAGGCCTGGGTTCAGACAGAGAAGATGCACCTAACCCTCAAAGAGACTGGAGGCCCCAGGGAGTTTAGAGGTCTGGTAGTGGGGTGGGGGAAGATGGGGGAGTGAGAGCATCCTTGTGGAGACAGGAGGTAGGGGGTTGGGGGGGGCATCCTCATGGAGACAGGGGGAATGGGGAGGAGGTATGGGATGTGGAACAGTCAGAGGGTGGACCAGGAGGAGAATAAAATCTGGAGTGTAAAAATAAAGAAAAGAAAAAAAAAAGTAATTAAAAAAAGTTTCTGAAAAAGCTGAACAGGTGTATTGAAAAAATTTCTGATAAAAGTTTTCAATAAAAAAAAATAAATTGAAGACATCCATAGAAAACATTCTGATAAAATTGGAGACATTGAAATGATTTCTGATAAAATTGAAGACAAATATAGAAAAAAACTTTTGAAAAAAATATTTTGGAAAATTTCAGATAAAATTGAATTTTTATATGAAAAAATGATAAAATTGAAGACATCTTTAGAAAAAAAAATTCCTGATGAAATTAAAGACAAATATAGAAAATTTTCTGAAAAAAATTGAAGAAATATGTTGAAAACAATTTGGATAAAATTGAAGTTTTATATGAAAACAAGGATATAACTGAAGACATACACAAAATATTCTGATAAAATTGCATACATATATAGAAAAAATCCTGGTAAAATTGAAGAAAATATAGAAAAAAATTCTGGAAAAATTGAAAAAAGGTATATTGAAAAAATTTCTGATAAAATTGAAGTTGTATACAAAAAAATAATAAAATTGAAGACATACATAGAAAATATTCTGGTAAAATTGAAGATATACAGAAGAAATTACTGATAAAGTTGAAGACAACTATTGAAAATTTTTCTGGAAAAATGAAAAAGGTATATTGAAAATATTTCTCATAAAATTGAAGTTTTATACAAAAAATTATAAAATTGAAGATATACATAGGGTATAATGGTGTGCAGTCCACAAATAGTCTCACAGGTTAGCTGGAGCCCTGCTAAGAATTGGAGAAATTACTTGCCTTTTCATTTCTTTTTTTAATAATTTTAACATTTGATCACATGCCTATAATAACCAATCATTTTTACACGCTTTAAAGACTAACACTTTGATATTAAGGTAACAGTAACCAAAATTACTTTATTATCTATAGAGGAAGAGTTATAACAATCTTGGATCCTGGGGTGGCAGTGTGGACATGTGCCACAGAGCCTGTGTGGTAGTCAGAAGGCAGCTTAGGTGGAGTCAGTTCTCATCTCCACTCCTAAGTTGGTTCCAGGAGTTAAAAGTCAGGTCGCTTGCCAGTCTGTAAGGTGTTTAAGGTCATGTCTTTATGTGCATGTTGAGCCTGCATGAGTTGATGGCTAAGGGGACGCAGAAGCCCATAGAAGCCCACGGAGGGCATTAGATCCCTACAAGTGCAAGTGCACACAGTTGGATGCTAGGAACGGAACCTGGTTCTCTGCAAGAGCAGTAAGCAGTCTTGAACTACTGAGCCATTTCTCCCACCCAATCATAGCTGTGTTTTTAATCTGTAGTTTTAGTGTAGGTGATACTTGATCAAAGGGTAGTTGATGATGTAGTTCTATCTTACCTAATTTTTAAGCAATCTTCATTAAATTGAACTTTAAATGTGCTCAAGGTACTGATAACTAATATTTTTATCATATTTTATTTGTCTAGCTATTTTGAGTGACTACATGTACTTGGGGTTTGAGTACCCAAGTATTATCATGAGTATTTTCTTTTTTGAAAGTCAGGTACAGATTCACCATTTTATAACAATAATAAACTCTTTTCAAACTGTATTATTCATGCCTGTGTGCCTGAGTTAGCATATGCACAACACTTCCATTTGCTGCTTTATAACGAGTAACCCTTTGGCAAACATTGAATGCCCAGAATTATACCATGAAACCAGACTTCACCATGAAACGGTCATTGTAAAAAGCAGATCGAGTGTTTGCTGGCTTTAAAGTAGAGCTGCTTAAATACATCAAAGGTTAACCAAAGATTTTAAAATACTAGATTTTTCTCCAAAGCAATATAGTTGGCTGTACTGTTATCATCTAAGTTGGGTAAAAATATTCTTGTTAAAAGAGGTAAAATTTTACCTCACATATTTGACCTATTTGTTTTTAAATATCTATTGCTTCTATAACTAATAGTAGATTCAAATAGACAAAACCTGAAACAGGAGCTAGCATATTTGTTTAATTCTAGTTTCAGACCACTTAATATTCTTTGACAGTAATGGTTGTTCTGATACTATGAAGTCAGTTACTCTTATATTGACTATTTCAAGTATTACTGTACAATAAAATAAGAGTATATACTGAAGATTCCAGTTCATTTAGTTGAAAACTAAGAACCTAAAGAAAATCATAAGCCTAAAGGATTTAATGGAAAATAAAAGCTTTTAAAATTAACATTTCCAGATCCTTTTAATTGTAAAACTATGGAAAGGCATTTTCAAGTTTGTTTCCTATAATCCGCTTCTCTAGCTGCTGCTTCATTAAGGAATCATGTGACTCCTCATGTCTTGTGCTGTCATGTCACATTGGTTTAGAACCAACAGTATGAGACAGCCCAGTCAGACATAAAGAATGTAATGCATGAAACCTCAATTTTGTCTTAATGTGGTCTTGGGTATCTACTCACCACTTCATTTCACAGTGTCAAAACAATCCAAAGATAAAGACGAATTCAAAGACCATACATGAGTGAATGCAATTTTATTCTTGATCAGCTTGACAAAGGAAAAGCATATTCCTTACTAATTATATTAACAGCACTGTGCAATTATTGGTTAAAAGCAATCCTTGGTTCTGAGAGAGCTGGTAAGAAACTTACCAGTCGGAGTGTTATTCATGAGCCATTTAATAGAGTAGTTACTGCCTGAAATCAGAGTGGTGTTATCCCTAGGTTTTTCACTTACAACAATTCCAAATAAATACCTTTTAGTTTCATTTATATTGTCATAAAAGTATAAATATAAACCTGTTTATTTATCTTGTAAAGTTGTTGCCCTTATCCATAAAAAGGCCCAGTGTAACTTGTTTTTAAAATTCCATTTCAGTGATAATATGCAGCATGCATACTGGGAACTGAAGAGGGAGATGTCTAACTTACACCTGGTGACTCAAGTGCAAGCAGAACTACTAAGAAAACTGAAAACCTCAGCTGCAGTCAAGAAAGGCAAGTCTCTGCTGGCTGCAGATGCTGACTCCAGCTAGACTGCCTGAAGAGCGGCTAGCTGCTTTATCTCGGTCGCAGCTGATGGCGTGGATAGGCCAGACTGCAGCAGTGTGCCGCTCACGCCCATGCTGTGTCAGCCTCAGTCGCTAGCTGGGCAGCCTCCCTCACATGGAAGGTGTTGCTGGTGGCTTTTGTTCAGTACTATACTCTTTTCCCCTTTTGGCTTTTCTCAGCCAAGTATTGCTTGTATAAGGCCATGGTGTTAGGTCTGTGCTAAGGGTCCTTTACCACAACTATATAGATAGGTTTAGTCAAAGTTGCATGTCAGTACTATGAAATAGAGCAAAGACCTAGCTTTTTTTATTTTTAAAACAACAATTCTGACTCATTTAGTTCCTGATACCTTTTTATAAACTTTTCTTTTCCTTATAGGACATCTGATTTGAAGGCAGACTCCATCAAATTTTTCCACTGATTTGGTTGGTTGGTTTGATTTGGTTTACTCGAGACAGGGTTTCTCCATGTAGCACTGGCTGTCCTAAAACAATTCTCTCTCCCCTCTCCCCTCTCCCCTCTCCCCTCTCCCCTCTCCCCTCTCCCCTCTCCCCTCTCCCCTCTCCTCTCTCCCCTCTCCCCTCTCCCCTCCCTCTCTCTCTCTCTCTCTCTCTCTCTCTGTCTGTCTCTGTCTCTGTCTCGCCTCAAAACTCAGAGCTCTGCCTGCCTCTGCCTCCCAAGTGCTGGAATCACCCAGTCAGCCATTGCTTTCTTTTTAAAGTCAATGTTTAACTAAAGCTTTTGAGTTTCGGGTTAGCTAGTAGTGGGTATTTTTGCCAGTGCTATTTTTATATCTTAGGAAATAATCTGCTTGCACCCAACATGATAGGTTTACATCCAAAACATACAGCATATGTTTTAAGGCCTTAAATTTTACTTTTCAAAGGAATGTGGTGTGACTTTGAAAGGTAGCCATCACCTAATTTAAAATTATTACTTGCATCTCTGGTTGTCCTGAAGGAGAACAAGAAAACTTTTATAACTATTCTCAGGAATGTTTATAAGGGATAATGTTTCACATTGTGGGGGAAGGGAATTAATTCAGTCTCTTGATTTCTGTGGAGTTGGGTACTTAAGAATCGGGCAAATTAATGTGACTTTGAGCAAACATAGCTCAATTTGTGATTCACCTTGCTCTCATTTTCCAGTTGCTAAGGTTACTTATTAAGATACCATAGATGGACTCAGTTATTATCGAGTATGCTGTCAGTACAACTACTCACATCATAAAATAGTATGTTGCAAAGACTAATAAAGGAGAACAGCTCTTCCCATCCTGGGTTCCTTTTAATTGACTGATAATACAGTCTTTGGATGCCTTTGCACTATCAGTTACTAGAACATTTGCCTGGACAGTGTTGAGCACGGTCACCAGTCCCTACAGCTCTTTGAAGTAGACTGGGTTATGGCTCATTCTGTCCATACCCTTTCCAATACTGTTTTGCAGAAGAATTTCAGTTCTTTCACTCTACCCACCCCCTTCTACCCATCACCCAAATGTGTCCATTTGTGTCTTTTAAAATGACATGAGTTGGTTGGCCCAGCAGGATGGCTCAGCAAGTGGAAGCCCACCTGCAAGCTTGAGAACCTGTTCACCTGGGACTCAGTGGAAGGAAAGATCCAACTCCAGGAATTTGTCCTCTGACCTTCATGCTCATGTGTGTACCTGTATTCTCATGCACACATACACACACACACGCACGCACGCACGCACACACGCACACACGCACGCACGCGCACGCTATTAGGTTGTATAGAGCCAAGCCTTAGATACTGTTAGTCATCCTTAAGTTAAGAAAAATAGCTTTCAGTTGTGGCAGGTTGTGAAGAATAAAAAAGGCTACTGTTGCAGGGTACTGGCTATGGCTAAACATTAACCTCAAGCAGTCTTTTCTAAGCCACCATGTGTATGAAACATCTTTTCATTTACTTTTTAAGTTGACCTCCTTTTTGACCAAAGCAGAATTATATTTATTATATTTACTATAAGAAATTGAACTTACAGATTCTACTTTATCCATAGAAGCTTTTGAATACATGTTAAATTTTCACTTGACTCTTAAGAATAAGTTACTTTTGAACCCTCTCCCATTGAGAATTTTCAATAAGCAAAAGAATATATTTTACCTACTAATTCTTCACAACTTTTTCCACTAAGTATGATCTAAAAACTTTCATTAGCCACATTAAAGGCCAAGAAGTTTTTTTTTTCTCTTTGCCTTGTAAAAAAAGGTTATACCTTTTTACAACATACAGATTCTTCATCAGCAGGATGGCATAGGCAGGAAAGGACTTTAACATGCATTTTGCAAACAAAGCAGTTGAGTCTGAGCTCAGGGTCAGTAAATGTGTGATCTCTCTGTCCTTAGATCTCTTAAGTATCTCCAAATCAGCTTCCCAATGATCATACTGAATTGGAAATGCTAATTTCAGTGTCAGTTGTAAAACTGGTATATAATATGTTCACAATCTCAAATGCTAGAAGACTGATACATAGCTATGCTTTCTTTTTAGCCTGTACCCCAGTAGGATGTGTTGAAGACCTTGGGAGAGACAGCGCGAAATTGCACTTGACAAATTTTACTGCAACTTACAAAAGACATCCCCCTTTGTCACCAAATGGCAAAGCTACTTGTTATGCTCCATCTTCCCCTTTACCAGGAGATAGAAAGGTTTTCTCAGACAAAGCAGTTCTTCAGTCATGGACAGATAACGAGAGATTGGTTCCTAATGACGGTGCAGACTTTCAGGAGCACAACTCTTATGGGAGAAATTCTCTGGAAGATAATTCTTGGGTATTCCCAAGCCCTCCTAAATCAAGTGAGACAGCATTCGGTGAGAATAAAAGCAAAATCTTACCTTTACCCAACCTGCCACCACTGCATTACCTGGATCAACATAATCAGAACTGCCTTTACAAAAGTTAATTTGACTGGTGATTTGATCAGGAAGACACTGACTCAGTGGTTCTCCCAAGAGATTGTTCAAACTGAAAGTGGACTTTGATTACTGCCTTGTGGAGTTCTCCAGTGTGCACATTTGTACATTCTGTACAACATTATGTATGTAGTTGATTTTCCAGTATTGGAACCTCCGGTTGTACCTTTGATAACAATTATTAATTTTTGCTTCTTGGATAGCGTGGAAATGAAAATTTTAGACATGGTTTTATAAAGTATGTGACCTGCCTAAAATATCCAATCATTAAATAAAAAGCAGCCTTTAATATGAGAAGCCCCATGTCTGCTGGTTCAGATTGTATCAAGAAGCAAATGAGAGTGTGAATAGTGTACTTCCGTAACTTCCTGATGCATCAAGATTTGAAATATAAGGAATAAAAGTAGGTTATGACATCTCGGCTATTGGTTCAAGTTTTGAGATTTAAAATCATTTTTAAGTAAAATGTTTGTATATACAAATTTAAAGTGCAATTTGAATTCTAAGACTTGAACTAATGACTATTGAAGCCAACTTTTTCCCAGTATATTCAAATCCTAAATAGTTAAAAATGATGTGGTATGTGAATAAACTATTATAACCTTATACAATGCCCAGTTAAAAGTAGAAAGAGCATCTTACAGGACAGTCTCTTCAGTGATTCATAGTGAACTGACTCGTGTGGTCATTTTCCACAGGACCGCTGTTTTACACAGAGCAGCTTTTACACTGTTAGACTATGACATTTGAGAAAGTAAATGCTAATTAGCTGCATCTAGAACTAAATTTTGTGCTGTACAATTATGAAATATACCGGACTCATTCTAAGTGGCCAATCACTTGTAAATAAAGAAATAACAAGATGGCTTCATGTAAATTCCTTCAGGGTTGAAGCCAAGTATTAGTAATCATGTATTACCTGTTTGATGTAAGAAGACTTTATCCTTTTCTCAGTGGCATTTCATGTATTTTGAATTCAGAGGAACTCTGACCTCGTATCACTGAATACCATGCATACATAGCTGGGCACTGTTCACTGTTGAGTTATCTCAGTCACTTACTCTTGCCTGTCCTCGGTTAATGAAATTGATGTCAGATACTGGAATGTGTTCTAACCAATGAACCCAGCTGGCTCAAGGGAGTACAGGCTCCTGCCAAGTAATACAACAAGACCCTATATGCATAAAGCAAATACACGACTGCAGGCTCTAGCTGAAGGAACTATCTGTGTAATAAGAAAGCAGACGCATTTCTCACGTGGCTGCTGAGCTGTCCATCACCTCCTGTATAATGTGTAGCTTACTGGTTTGCCTTTTTTTAAACCAAAATGAGAAAATTTCTTCTGTAAAGAGAGTCTTATGTTTTTGAACAATGCCAAGAAATTGTTTAATTAAAATTATTTTTGTTTTTAAAATGGAATTGGATGTGAAATACTGTCCTTGCCTATGTATATTTCCAAAGTCTGGTATTAATTTAATTTCTCCAACATATTCTGAATGGAGCGAATTCCCTCTAACTAGTAGTAACAGTTATCAAAAAGGATTGCTAGAACAGTCTGATTGGTGTTAACAGCTGAAAGTGTTAATGGCCTGTCTTAGTAGAAAAGATAAACCCTAAAATATTTTTTACCTGGTCAGAAAATGTTTAAATACATATTTAGTCAATGGTACCATCTGTATTTTGTGATTCATTAAAATTGACAGTTCTGTTGGTCCTTTTTATACTAACTGACAACCCCCAACGAGCTTCCCTTGAAATTTCCTGTAATAGCTAGATTTCTTTTGTAAGAAAATCCAATTAAGTGCACCTGTAACTCAGTAATATTAGTACACAACCAACAGCAGCCACCTGGTCCTTCCTCTTGTTCCTTTATTGTACTGAGCCAAGGCCAAAATAGAACTTCCCCATGAACCTGTAAAATCCCAGTATCCAAAGACACATCTACAGCAGGTACACTAGTCAGACAAAAGGTGAACGTGGGCATAGTTTATTACCTATCAGTTGTGAGACACACAACAGAAATCTTGTTACTGTGTCACTGGCTACTTGTAGTAACTGGGACTTTTGAGTCACTGAATAGAAATGTGCCAGTGCCAACAGGCCAGCGCAGAAAGAACCAGCTGCCTGCCCCCTCCCTGTGCTGCAGTCTCTGCGCTGAGTTTGCTCTGCTTGGCCTCCAGTCACCTTTTGTTGATTGCGGTTTGGGAGAATCGGTTCTCTGAGTTCCAAACAAGAGTCAAGCAGTTCTTTGGTGAGTACAGTGTGTAGCGTGGACATGCATTCATTGACTAGGTTCATTTCATTGGAGTGAGAACTTTTTTTTCATAGGATTGGAGCCAAAGTTAAATCTTGCATTCCTGGTTTTATTTTTTTTAATAGCTTTTAATATAAAAAGCTCAGACTAGGGTAGTATACTAGAACAGAAACTTTATCACAGTTCCTCCCAAATCCCCAATATTACAAAACAGAAGTTCACACTTTAACACTTTAACAATGCCAACTTCTTAAAATCCAAGATTATACAGCATTTTCAGTAGCCATGTTCAAAAGATCAAGAAACAATGCAGAAACTTTTCTATCAGAGGTTTCAGTAAAATAATTTCCCTAATCTCATCTGTTTTCACATAGGCCTATGAAAGTCTGCAGTCCTACCTACATGCCTCTGACGGCAGTGCTGGCTAAGTTATCGCCGTGACAGACTGCCAGTCACAGCAGCACACTAAGGGGAAGACGGAAGAAGACTCACAGCTGCCATTAGCAGTGTTGAAGGCGGGCCGTTCCTTCTTTCCTTTAGTCTTTTCATCCCACACTCCATGACAATTAGCACTGTGACTACAACTAGAGTTGTAGAACTTGGGTTAAGGCCAGGAAAACAATCTATTTTTCCCCAATCCCATATTTAATAAACCAGAACTCTGAAATAAATACTTTTATTTCATTAAAAATAATCAGTATTTTCATGATTAGGGTGAGCAAGCATTGTTTAAGTCCATCATTTCTGGTTTACATTACAACTGGTTTCCAGAAGACGTGGCTTCCTGATTAACTATTTGCCTACATGTTTGTGGGAAGCTTCTGTAGCCTTTTCTTGGTAGGAATTCCAGTTTTTCTGAATTCTTCCCTTTCCTTGAGATACTCCAGTTTGCATTCTTCATAGAAGGCTGGATCATTATAGCTATAAGAAATAAATCAATATATTTCAAAATAGATACAATATAAGCTTTAATAACACTCAGATATTCAAGAGGTTTAATCTTGAAAAACTGGCTTTCAACAGTCACCAAGACATAATAAACATTAGGGAGAAAAACAGAATTAATGATTTTTTTAAAGTTTTGTGATAAAGTGCATAGTACTATAAAGTCTTGAGTTTAGTCTTACCACAGGATGGACCAATGAGTGATGCTACATTCTAGGAACAAGGGAGGGGAGGTGTCAGTGAGTACGGGGTTGGGCCACAGAAGAGACACAGTGAGGGAAGTGAGATGTGTGTGTGTCACAGCAAGTAGGCTGAAGCTCACAGAGTGGATTGGGCACAGAGCAGGAAGAGCCCAAGAACACTGCGTGCACAGCAACCAAATCAGGATGGGCCAATGATGTCACACTAGGACGACAATCTATCCTGAGAGCAACAGGACAACACTAACTGGAAGTAAAAGAATCTTGAATGAATGGCAGTGTATGACAGGTAGGCTAAAAGGGAACAGCAAGGTTTTTAAAGTTGGATCTCTAATAATATTTAGGCAAGAAATGATAGGCACCTCAGCTAGCCCAAAGGAAGAGATGTGGGGGTACAAAAGGAAAGGGTTGATTTGGTAACCAGAGTTAGGAGACAGATGACTGTAGATGATAGAAAACTAATTCAAGCCACATGACATGGACTGGACAAAAACATTCCCTTTAAGACATGAAGAAAAGCAGAGAAACAGGATGTATAGTGATTTAATCCAGGGGTACAAACTACACTTAGATTTAAGATTCTTAACAGAACCCAAAGAAACCAACTTTAAGCAATAGCTAAGGGAGACAAGGCTGAGGGAGAAATGTGTGGCCAACTAAACACCATTGCCAGGGGAATGAAGGAGCTACAACTGTCAGAAGGTTGAGTGAAAGGGTGTGGCCGTCAGCAAGCACACTCTGCTAGGATCTCACATGGGTCACAATAGAGTGAGGGATAAAGATGAGAGGCAGACATAATAAAGGAGCACCCTGCACCATTTCAACTTGTTCCTAAAGGGGGCGGCGGCCACATGCACGATGTGGCTGGTTGTTTTTCTCTCTTGGAAACCAACAGCAACAGTCCTTTTTCCCCACAATAAACTAGACCCTGAGGTTCATCTTTCTAGGGGTAGGAAAAGGATGCTCATATAGTAACAATAAGTACCAGTCAAATAAGAGTACATCAGAAAGTGTAAATGCTTACTAAGCGCCTACTGTGCATCTGGGCTATCAGAAGCAGTTTGCTTTCAGTTGCCAAAGGCCATCAGTATACTTACCTGATAGCCCTGATGGACAGGTACAGAGAAGACATTGCTAGATCAACAGCTGCATTCCATGTACCAGGGGGCACAATCTGTTCAAGTCACCCTGTCTGGTACCACAGCTGCAACAGGAATCACTCCTTGTGGCAGTTTGAATAAAGAATGGCCCCCATGGGCTCATACACTGAATGCTAGATCCCTCCTTGGTAGAACTCTTTGGGGAAGGGTTAGGAGATACCTCTTAATGGCCTTGGGGAGGTATGTTATTGGGGTGTGCTCTGAGGCCTCAAAGCCTAATGGCAGACTCAGTCCGTCTCTATCTGTCCCTGTCTTGTCTCTGTCTTTCTGCCTCCAACTTGGAGATAAGATGTTAAGTGTTCAACTACTGCTCTAGTATTATGCCTGCCTGCCCACTTGTGCCGTGCTCCCTGCCATGATGTCACAAGCTCACCTCTGAAACTCTAAGTGAGCCCCCTAATTCAATGGTTTCTTAGATAAGTTACCTTGATCATGGGGTCTCTTCACAACAATAGAAAAGTAATAACCAAGGCTCTACTTGACTAAGGTTTTTGTGGCCAACTGTCAATTCCCACTCTCCATCAGTCTTCGGCACTGGCCAGGTAGAGTTAAAGGGAAATATGAAAACCACCATGATTGCACCTTTCTAGTCTTTCATAGTGACACTAATTCCTGCCATTCTTCCTGGGACGTGACACTGTAGTTCGTTGCTTTCCCGGGTTGTCTCCTAGGCTCCATTTCGCCCTTCCAACCACAGTAGCTCTTGTTCCACAGTTACGGAACCAATGTGAGAATTCCACCAACTTCTATGTTATCTGTCCCAGTGATACATTCTGGAACTGGCTTTGGGCCTGCCTGCCCTCCGTCTCCCTGGCAAGCCCATCTCTCCTCCTGCTGAGGAGGATATCCTTCCTCCACTGGCAGTGGAACAGACTTCTCCAGGATCCAAGGTAGACCAGAGACCAGCCGAGACACCAGCCTCGAGGACTGAACAACTGCTGGCCTTTCTGCCAAGAGAGCCGTGGATGGCATGGCTGCCCACAGGCAGGCAGGAAGCCTTTAGTAAAGCCCCTTTTAATATATATAGATGCATTCTGTCAGTTCTGTTCCTCCAGAGAATACATATGTAAAACAATAACAAATTTCAGATCTGGCCTACAGAATTGAAGACATTTACCTATCCATCAGATCTCTACCATGGTCAACTAGAAGTCCCCACTGTAACTTTACCAAATGCCAAATCTCCTAACTAAGATGTAGCAGGTTTGTTTTGTTTTAATCAGTGTTTTACTGCTGGACAAAACAATAGCTATTCCAACCCCTACCTCCTCCCAATTGTTCTGTCATGGCTACCCACCTGCTACTCAGGGTGATTTTGTAGTACTCAAAACAATTCCTGAGGGAAATGTTCATGTTGCAATTTCTGTAATAAATGTATTTCATGACTGGCTTCCCACATACCTCTTTCTTCTAACACCCTTTGCACCTCTTGAATCTGTGTAGCCTGGACTAGCCTCGAATTAGCATCAGTCCTATCTCAGACTTCTGAGTGCTGTGCATGCAGGGATTATAAGCACGCATCATCATGTTCTACTCTCCCATTTTCAATGTACTTCTGGAAAAAAAAATCAGAGCTTCTAGGCTGAGAAGGCAGAGGGTTTCTCTGATCAGGCAAGATGCAAAAGCATCAGACATGGCTCTCCCCAGTGGCTGAGAGCAGGGGCACTCCACAGAGCACAGCAGTGTATCCAAGGGACACCCCCCATTCTTCCACATACCCAGCAGAGCTCGAATGGACACTGTGGACACAGGGCAACTTACAATCCTGTGTGACAAGGTAGAGAACAGTCTCCTGGCCAAGGTAAACCTCACGACGGGAGCAGATCTTTAGTTTTCATTTCCCATGATAATCCTGGACTGCCGGCCAAGGCCCTCAGGAGCTGACTTGTTCTGTGTACAGCCTCAGCCTGTGAAAACTGGACTGGACTGGCACACTGTTGTGCACAGGCATCATCTGAGGGAGTCTAAGAAAGGCAGTGCATTTTGTGTGGGAGAGCCCTGGATTTCACAGGTATCACCTACAGACTGAAGGAAGGTGTCCTGCTACTGCAGGAGTGGGCAATACACTCCTCAAACCCCTCTTCCTCCCTGATAAAGGGCTCCAATGCCTTTTATAAGGTCACACAGGAAGCACACACTGGCATTGGCAGTCACCAGAGCAAGGAAAATTTGAGGTTCAGGGAAGAAATTCCAGCTGGCTTGTGACCAGGGCTCTGCGCTCAGGCACTAAGTGCAGAGCAGATGGTCTCCAATACACAGAGCAGCGGTGGCTTGTCACCAGGACGCCACACTGCTCACCAGCTTCCTGTACAGACAAAAAAGGCCATGATTTCTATCAATGACCAAAGGATATGAATCAGGCTAGGTGAGGATGCTTTTCAGCCTTTGCAGATGAGCCTGCACATCCAGGAACATTCCAGGTTGGGAATTCAGGCTGGTATCCCGGATGTGTTCTCCAGGAGGAGAGCACAAACCTGCAAACCGTTGTATCGAGGGCCATTTATCCACTGAAAGCCTATGTGATTGGGAGGGCAGAACTTCAGTCAGATCAGGGCTTCCTGTCACCCTCAAGGACAATACACAGCAGTGAAGTGCAGTGTATGGCTTCTGCCCCTGAGCTATGACAGAAGGTGGAGTTGCATTTTGAGGAAGAACAGCTCGGATATTCCTAAGGGTTCAAGCTGCAGTATAAAACTGCCACACAGAAGGGAAAATGCAGAGTTCTAGCACAAAGGACTTTGGTGGAAAAAGCATCAGGGACATCAGGATTCAGAACAGTCACTGTCTCCCCTTCCCAGGTTCCCTGTGGGTCTGGGTGGCTGGGAAGCAGTGAACTACACACTTAGCTGGGTGTGCTGCAGACAGGCAAAGGTATGCCTCTCTTGCAAAACTGAGGCACCTAGGATAGAGCAGTTACTTACTGTTCTGGCTGCTGTTATATTAACTTGACGCAAGCTACAGTTATTAGAAAGGAAGGAGCCTCAGCTGTGGAAATGCCTCCATAAGATCCAGCTGTAAGGCATTTTCTCAATTAGTGATTGATGTGAGAAGGGAGGCAGCCCGTGGTACCATGCCTGGGCTAGTGGTCCTAGCTTCTGTAAGAAAGCAGGCTGGGTAAGCCATAGGAAGTAAGCCAGTAAGCAGCGTCCCTGTGTGGCTTCTGCATCAGCTCCTGCAGGTTCCTGCCCTGTTTTGAGTGCTTGTCCTGACTTACTTCAATGATGAAGAGTAGTAAGGCAATGTAGGTCAAATACACCCTTTCCTCCCAGGACATCTTGCTTTTTGGATCATGGTGTTTCCTCACAGCAATAGAAACTCTTAATTACCACACTAACTTTCCATCTGCCCAGAAAATGTGGGTTCGTGTGCTCACGAAGGCTGTGCAGTGCCAACTTCCTTCAATGGCCCGTAGACCTCTGGGCAGGTAGCTCTTTATTCTCTCGATGAAGCACATGGTGTTCTCAGAGGAACAAGGCAGCAGTCTCAGACCCACTGGTCTGCTCAGCTGGCACTTTTTCTGTGAGGCTTCCCGTATCCTCCTGTTTTCTGCCGGCCTCGGTACTCTAGCCAGAGCAGACCCTACTTAAGTGATATTCATGGAGTCTCACTAAACCTCATTAATACTGTTGTCACATCCCAGAGGAACCTGGGACAAGTCTCACTCCCTACCTGTAGCTCCTCCCAGCACTTTCCATGTGCCCCGCCCCATCCTAAACCTCTCCCTCCTGGGGGCTGGGCTTCACTTACCCTCCCCCAGTACTCTACCATATTGATCTTAGGCAACCTGGGGTCCTCCTAAGCTACAGGCAGTTCTGTTTCTTTGTGTGTGTTGCTTTAGTTCATCACACTTCTGTAAAATATCTGTGTTCCTACAAAAGCATATTTAAGAGGAAGAGAAGCTTATCTGAGGCATACTAGGAACATGACCAGAGGGAGCCTCTCCTCTACAGTAAAGGGCTCTAGGCAGACGCAGGAAGGAGGGAGGCCTTTCCTGCCATGCTTAGAGGAAAGGGGATGCAGCCACCATGTCAGACCACAGAGGCAGCTGGGGCCCGCGGCCTTCTCTCCGGGCTGGCGGGCAAAGATGTTTCGCAAGGACTAGGTGGAACAAGCCACTGAGGTTAAGGTAGGAGGAGACACAGAGATAATAAATTGTTAAGGGCACACCTTTCCAGGTGGTAGTTATCTGTGCCCAGCAGTTGTGCCTACCAGGCAAGTTTTAAAGTAATGAAGCTGTCGAATGTCCTTTACCCACAGATTCAAAGGAAGCAGGGTTCCGGCTGGTTGCGATCAATCCCGGAGCCCGGAGCCAAGCCGATGGAACAGAAGGGAGTGGGGAGAGACTGGCAGTGCAGCAGCTCCTGGGCAAGGCGGTAGTGCGGTTCTTAAAACTACACACGACATGGTCGTTCTTCCCATGAGGCTGCAAACCCCTTCAGCTCCTCCAGCTCCTCCATTGGGGACCCTGCGCTCAGTCCAATGGTTGGCGGCTAGCATCTGCCTCTGTATCTGTTTAAGGCTCCGGCAGGGCCTCTTCAGAGACAACCAGAACAGGCTCCTGCCAGACGCCCCAGGGCTCCCAGGGACTAAGCCATCAACCAAGGGGTACACATGTTTCCTGCCAAACGTGTGGCAGAGGATTGCCTTGTCGGGCATCTGTCGGAGGAGAGGTCCTTGGTCCTATGAAGGCTCAATACAGGCCCCAGCGTGGGGAAATTAAGGCGGGATAGGTGGGAGTGGATTGGGTGGAGGGGCATATTCTTGGAGGCAGGGGGAGGGAGAATGGGGCGGGGGGGGGAGGGGGGCCAGGAAAGGGTATAACAATTGACATGTAAATGAAGAATATACTTAATTAAAAAAAAAAAAAAAACCTACACAGAGCAGGCTCTTGTAGTTCCTGCCTAGCAACCATTGGCAGCTGAGACTGCCTCAGAGAAAAACAAGCAAACTCTTGGTTTCCTCATCTCTAACTGCAGAGATGTCCCTTCCAATGGTGGTATTCTAAACCCTGTTAAGTTTACATATACACAATCTATCCTTAAAAATACATAAGGGATTCATAAGTGTTATTTTTTAATTTACTCTCCTAAGAAATTTCACACTACACTCACATTTATGTTTCACTAGCTGCATTTGGAAAAACATAAGAAGGAACAACAGCTTGCCAAAATTAAAATCTCACAACTACCAATTAACAGCTTAGTAAAATATTGTGATATTATTTGTCAATAATATACATAATAATGTATACAATAAACACATATGGAGGTGGAGACAAATATACTTAGTGAAATCTGCTTACTTTCTTCTTTGCTTTTTTTTTTTTTTTTTTTTAGACAGGGTATCCCTATGTAGCTCCTGGAACTCAGAGGTCTCCTGCCCCAGCCTCCCAAGTGCTGGGATCAAAGGCATGTGACACTACATCTGCATACTGTCATTTAAAGACTTAGAAAAACTAAGCTGGGATGAATGGCTCCTAAATGTAATTCCAGTCCTCAGGAGACAAAGGCCAAGAGGATGAGGCCAAACTTAAGGTCATTCTACATAGTAAATTCCAGGATAGCTACAGCTACATATCCAGACTCTATCTTAATACCAGTAGCAAAAATTGTTGAGGAACTACAATTAAGCACTCATTGAGATGGCTCTAAAATGCTGATTTAAAAAGAGTTGGTTAGGTACAGTCACTTTGGAAATCAATATGATGGTTTCTTAGAAAATTGGGAATGGATCTAGTTCAAGACCCAGTTATACCACTCCTGGGCATATTCCCAAAGGATGCTCCAACATATCACAAGGACACTGCTCAATAGCAGCTTCTATTCACTATAGCCAGAAACAGAAAACAACCTAGACGACGTCCCTCAACTGAAGAATGAATAGAGAAAATGTGGTTCATTTACACAATGGAATATTACTCAGATGTTTAAAAAAAAAAAAAAACAATGATATCATCAAATTTACAGACAAATGGATGAAACTAGAAAAAGAAAATCATCCTGAGTGAGGTAACCCAGACCCAGAAGAGGAGCACAGTGTGTACTCACTTACATGGCATATGCGCACTGTAAAGGAAAAGGCAATCAAACTGAGGTCACAGACCTTATGAGAGTATGGGAGGCCACGTCACAGAGAGGCCTGGGAGGGAGAACTAGAACTGACATCATGGTGGAGGGGTGGGATGGAAGGAGCATGGAGGGAGAGCACTGAGAGACACAACTGGAAGTGGGTCTCTAAGGGATGAGCTGCAAACCTAGTGCAATGGAAGCCCCCAGAGATCTACGGCACTAGTTAAGGGTCTGAGCAACGAGGGATACAGAGCCTGAAATGGCCATCTCCTGTAACCAGCCTAGACTTCTAGGGGAGGGACTGGGACACCAACCCAGCCACATAACCATCAACCTACAGTGTGCTCTGCCCACAAGATGTGGCACCAAAATTGTGGCAGTAGCTAGCCAATGACTGGTACAGTTGACACCCATGTCCTGAGAGCAAGCCCACTCCTGACACTGCCTGATAGGACAGGACCTAAAGGCTGGATGGCCTAGAAACCTGGGATAGAACCAAACAAGACTGAAAAAAGAAAAAAAAAAAAAAGTCAATGAAATGATTCCTAAATTTCTGCTCTCCTCAGATTGGTGCCCAACCCAACTGTCATCAGAGAAGCTTCCCCAGCAACTGACAGAGAGATGCAAAGGCTCACAGGCAACCATGGGGCAGGATCAACAGAGGCTGAAATGACAACCAGGGCCTGCATGGGACTGCCCAGCATAGGCCCTCTGCACACAGGTGACGGTTGTGTAGTTGGTCTTCTTGGTGGACTCCAAACAGTGGAGCAGGCGCTGTCTCTAACACCTGTGCCTGCTTGTGCGGCCCTGCCCTCTGGGGCGCCTCCTCCAGCCTGAATACAGGGGCGGTGCTGAGTCTCACTTCAATTTAAGATGCCTTATCTGGCTGATGGCCGTGGGAAGCCTGCCCTTGCCCTTCTCTGTTTTGATAAAGCTTCAAAACTTGAAATTTACTTTTAGAGCTTCCATTTCAACTTTTCCAGGAGTTGAAACAACAATTCAACAAATTGCCAAGCTGAAAAGTTCCTAGGGATCATCCACTTCAGTTGCTTTTCCATGGAAGAACTAAAAAGCAGGCTATATTCATTCTATAAGCCAACAATTCTGACAAATATTTTTTAAATCCCTTTCTAAATGTCTTTGTTTTAGAATAACCTGTAACATGTCCTAGCCAACAACATGAAGAATTTGGTGGGCACAGGTACAGGACATATTACAGGTAATGAGCTAATAACATTCTCCTACTACACACTTGTGCAATCGCAGACCCATAAGCATTGAGGTGACAACTTACTAAGCAGTTAGACAGTCTTTCAAGGCAGAATTCTCTTTCCGGCATTTTAATACCATAAGGATTCCGGAGTCTTTGCAACATTTGGTAAAATCTGAAATTAAAAAAAAAAAGGAAAAAAACATTAAAACGTTTCAAATGCCATCCCCTTTCCCAGTTTCCCCCCTTCCCAGAAACAGCCAATCGCATCCTCCCTCCCCCTGCTTCTCTGAGGATATTCCTCCCCCATCCTACTCCCATTCCCTGCTCTCAATTCCCCTACTCTGGGGCATCTACCAAGCCTTCATAGGACCAAGGTCCTCTCTTTCCATTGATCCCTGAGGACCAAGGACCTCTCTTCCCATTGATCCCTGACAAAGCAATCCTCTGCTACATATGCAGGGACGGCTTAGTCCCTGGGAGCTCTGGGGTGGGGATGGGGTCTGGTTGGTTTATATTGTTGTTCTTTGTACGAGGTTACAAACCCCTTCAGCTCCTTCAGTCCTTTCTCTAACTCCTCCATTGGGGACCCCGTGCTCAGTCCAATGGTTGGCTGCAAGAATCTGTCTCTGTATTTGCAAGGCTCTCGTAGGACCTCTCAGGAGACAGTCATATCAGGCTCCTGTCAGCAAGCATTTCTTGGCATCCACAATAGTGCCAGGGTTTGGTGACTGTCTATGGGATGAATGCCCAGGTGGGAGAGTCTGGACGGCCTTTCCTTCAGTCTCTGCTCTACACTTTATCTCCATATTTACTCTTGTAAGTATTTTGATCCTCTTCTCAGAAGAACCAAAACACCCATACTTTGTTCTTCCTTCTCCTTGAGCTTCATGTAGTCTGTGAATTGTGTCTTGGGTATACTGAGCTTTTAGGATAATATCCACTTATCACTGAGTGCATGCCATGTGTGTTCTTTTGTGATTGGGTTACCTTACTCAGGATGGTATTTACTAGTTCTATCCATTTGTCTAAGAATTTCATGATTTCATTGTTTTAATAGCTAAATAGTACTCCATTGTGTAAATATGCCACATCTTCTGTATCCATTCCTCTGTTGAAGGACACCTGGGTTGTTTCCAGCTTCTGGCTATTATAAATAAGGCTGCTATGAACATAGTGGAGCATGTATCATCACTTCATCTTCGACAAAGGAGCTAAAACCATCCAGTGGAAAAAAGAACAGCATTTTTAATAAATGGTGCTGGTTCAACTGGTGGTCAGCATGTAGAAAAATGCAAATCGACCCATTCTTATCTCCCAAGTCCAAGTGGATCAAGGCCCTCCACATAAAACCAGACATACTGAAAACTTATAGAGGAGAAAGTGGGGAAGAGCCTGGAACACATGGGCACAAGGGAAATTTTTCTGAGCAGAACACCAATAGCTTATGCTCTGATATCAAGAACCAACAAATGGGACCTCATAAAACTGCAAAGCTTCTGTAAGGCAAAGGACACTGTCAACAGGACAAAACAGCAACCAACAGATTGGGAAAAGATATTTACCAATCCTACATCTGATAGAGGGCTAATATCCAATATATACAAAGAACTAAGAAGTTAGACTCCAGAGAATCAGGTAACCCTATTAAAAAATGGAGTACAGAGCCAAAGAAAGAATTTTCAACTGAGGAATTGGAAATGGCCAAGAAGTACCTAAAGAAATGTTCAACATCCCTAGTTATCAGGGAAATGCAAATCAAAACAACCCTGAGATTCTACCCCATACCAGTCAGAATGACTAAAATCAAAAACCCAGGTGACAGCAGATGCTGGTGAGGATATGGAGAAAGGGGAACACTCCTCCACTGCTGATGGGATTGCAAGCTAGTACAACCATTCTGGAAGTCAGTTTGGCAGTTCCTCACAAAACTGGACATAGTCCCACCTGAGGACCCAGCTATACCTGAGCATATATCCAGATGATGCTCCAACATGTAATAAGGATTTTAAAAGTTCTAACAGTCTCTCATATAAAATCCACTGTCCAGACTGTATACATTCTATGGTCAATTAAAAAAATGTACCCTGCTGAGGGGCAGACTGCAAGTACTGCTCATTTTGTAAAAAGGATCTGAGAGAAGGGTTTGTAAGATGGAAGCAGGAAAACTGCCTGGAGAGATACACAGACCACAGTGACCTCATCATAGGATTTCCAGTGGAACAAGAATGCATTCCAAGGGAAATAAGTACCAAGATGTGGTGATTTGAAGAAAACGGTCCTCACAGGCCCAGAGGGAGTGGCACAAATAGGAGGTATGGCTTCTTGGAGGAAATTATGTCCCTGGGGGTGGGTTTTGAGGTTCCAGCTGCTCAAGTGAGGCCCACTGTCTTGCTCCTCCTGCTGCTTGCTAATCTGGATGTAGAACTCTCAGCTCCTCCAGCACCATGGCTGCCTGGATCCTGCCATGCTCCCACCAGGATGATAATGGACTAAACCTCTTTAAGCCAGTCCCAGTTAAATGTTTTCCTTGTAAGAGTCGTGTAGTCAAGGTTTTCATCACAGCAAGAGAAACCCAAAGACAGAAGTTGGTACCAGGAGTGGGTTGTTGCTGTGACAGGCATGACCATGTTTTTGTTTGGAGGAATTGTAGACTTTGGGACTTTGAATTAGGAAAACAGCTGAATGCTTTAAGTGGGTCTTAATGGGCCATACTAGTGGGAGCATGAAAGACAGTAATGCTGAGGATAATTTGAACTGTGGGACCTGGATCAAAAGGTTTCAGATTCAGAATGGTTGTGTGGCCTAAAGACTATTCTTGGGATATTTTGGCTGCTTTCTGCCCTTATCCATAAAATCTACCTGACACTAAATAGATGAGTTATGGATTAACAGCTTTGACAGGGAAGATTTCCAGACACCCTAGTACTGGCTGCATTGCTTGGTTATTATGCACTTATGCATATTTATAATGAAAAGAAGCAAACTAAGCAAGAAGACATACAAGATGCAGTTTGAGGAGAAAGAGGCACCAGGAACTGTAAACAAATTAGAGAGAATACAGGAGAGCAAGATGGCACAGCTAAGCTTCAAATCTGTGAAAAGGAATAAAGAGAAGTAAAAAGGAATTTAAAAAAAAATCAGGGCCTGGTGTGGTGGTGCACACCTTTAATCCAAGCACTCTAAAAGTAGAGACAGGAAAATCTCTGAGATCAAGGTCAGCCTAATCAACAGAGAAAGTTCCTGGACAGTCAAGCTTAGGCAGTGAAGGAAAACATCAAAACCAGAAAGCTGGTGAAGATGTGACTGACTGAGAGGCCTGTGTTCTAGCTCCAGCAAGCAGCAGAACTTGGCAGCTTCGGCCTATGGTTCCAGCTTTAAAGGACAGAAGAAAGGGCTAATGGAATCTCCCTCCACATCTAAGCAAAGTCACTGAGGCCAGGAGTGTGTCAAGGGTGTTGCTGCATGGAGGCCTAGAAAGGCCACTGTGCAAAGCCCGGATTGCCTTTGAGACCCCAAGATGTTGGAGATGGCAGAGTGGTAGGATCCCTGCCAAGGAGCGATGCTAACAGTAAGTGGAAGCAGCCCACGAGAGAAGTGTGCTGCAGTCAACATGGCTGAAAGGAGTTGGAGATCTGAAGAGCCTTTTGACATCAGACATGGAGATGCAGAATTTGGAATTTGCCCCACTGGTCTTTCAGTCTTGTTTGGTCCAATGTTTTCTCATTATGTTCTCTTTCTTCCCTTTTGGAATGGTTATGTATATCCTGTGTCATATGTTGGAAGTATTTGATCGGATTTTTCATCTTGATAGGAGACTGCAGTTAGGAGATTGTATAAGTCTCCACAACTTTAATCTTTGAAACAGTGCTGGTACTGTGATAGACTCTGGAACTTTTGAATTCAGGCTATGATATGCCTCGAGCCTATGGGAGCCAGGGAGGGGAATGTAATCACTTGAATGAAATGGACCCCACAGGCCCATAGTTAGTAATACTATTAAGAGATGTGGCCTTGTTGAAGTAGGCCACTGGGGGTGGGTTTTGAGGATTCATATGCTCAAGTGCCATTCTCTTCCTGCTGCCTGATGATCTGGATGTAGAATTCTCGGCTTCCTCTCCAGCACCAGGTCTGCCTGTACGGTGCCATGCTTCCCTCCACGAGGACAACAGGCTGAACCTCTAAACTGCGCCCCCTCCCCCCCGCCCCGCCGCGCACCCCCCGATTAAATCTTTTCCTTATAGAGTTGTGGTCATGGTGTCCCTTTAAAGCAACAGAAACCCTAACTAAGATAGAAGTGTTAAAACTGTCCCTAGATCCAGGTATCTGGCATCCATCTGTTTCTTCTCAGCAGACAAGACTTCCCTCTGGTGGCAGCAGAGCCTCCCCTTTCTGAAGATCACTGCAATGTGCCTTAAACTCTAGTACCAGGGCTCTCATTCTCTTCAAGTCCTAAATGCCATAAAAGTTTCCAACAGTCCTCTGTTATATCTCCTCCTGTGACCACACCGGTTATATTGCACTTTCAGTCTCTGGTGCCACTGTCTCCTCACAGCCACTGGACACTACCTTACACTTGTGTTGGGTCAGACCCAGTCTCACCCCAATCCTCCCCACAGGTCAATGTGCTCTGCCCTGTATCTCAGCAGCTCGCCCCTGACTGTCCGGCTACTATGTGGCTACTGATTCGAGCAGTTTTAGGCTATGCTGTCAAGTGACCAGCAATTACCCACTCAGGTATTAAACACGATACCAGACTCGGGTACAGCCTTAGTGTTTTCAGAGTTTGTGTAATATAAATTATCAAGGTTCCAACTTCCCTTGAGCCATGTGCTGCATTCTATTCACTAAAGAATATAAATCACTCATAATTAGCTTAAATTAGCTCAAAGCAAGCAGGCCATTTCAGGAGTTTCTATAGAGCTATGTAACTATATAAATGTGACAAAATAGTTTTACATCATAGCAACCAGAAATGACTGAAATAAATGTGTACAAAACTTACTAGGAGAGATTTGGCCAAAACTAGAGCCCCACAGCAGACACCCCTAAATCAAAAAGAGCAGGATAGTAGACTCTGGCAGAGCAGCAGCAAAGGCCAGGGATAAGATGAACTTAAGTAGTGCACAGGATGTGACCCCATGAGGAATGGTCTTATGCCCCATCACAGCCAGAGTGAGTGGTCTTTAGGTCTCAGCCCTCATCCCAACTCCACCTGTTCAGTCTGAACATTATCCATTATTTCCTTCATCCCAACTACACGAGTCTCTGTTCACTATACAGATGAGCTGGGCATGACGGCTACGTCAAAGCAAGTGAGCTTTTGTTGTGTCCTCTGGCAAAGGACTTCCATCTCAAAACACAAAGCAGACAAGGCGAGCTCATTATCAGCAGACAGACTAGGGGCATGAACATGGATATCAAAACACCCTTTACTTCTGATTTCAGAACACCTACTTTTCTTATGTATCTTTTCTTTTGTACTTGGAGCATTGTGTTAAGATATGATCAAAAATAAAAAGACATAGCAGTCCTCAAAGGGAATGTGTCCATAAAGTTAATGCAGAATTGACCACTTGACCACAAGGTTCTTTAAGAGAACTGCCATGTTCAAGAGTGGTGATGAGAAGCAAGCTAGACACCTCTCCCTGTGCCCTTCTGTGACCTCATCACACCTGTGCCCCCTCCCTGTGTCCTTCTGTGACCTCATCACACCTGTGCCCCCTCCCTGTGCCCTTCTGTGACCTCATCACACCTGTGCCCCCTCCCTGTGCCCTTCTGTGACCTCATCACACCTGCGCCCCCTCCCTGTGTCCTTCTGTGACCTCATCACACCTGTGCCCCCTCCCTGTGTCCTTCTGTGCCCTCATCACACCTGTGCCCCCTCCCTGTGTCCTTCTGTGACCTCATCACTCCTGCGCCCCCTCCCTGTGTCCTTCTGTGACCTCATCACTCCTGCGCCCCCTCCCTGTGTCCTTCTGTGACCTCATCACACCTGTGCCCCCTCCCTGTGTCCTTCTGTGACCTCATCACACCTGTGTCCCCTCCCTGTGTCCTTCTGTGACCTCATCACACCTGTGTCCCCTCCCTGTGTCCTTCTGTGACTTCATCACTCCTGTGCCCCCTCCCTGTGTCCTTCTGTGACCTCATCACTCCTGTGTCCCCTCCCTGTGTCCTTCTGTGACCTCATCACACCTGTGTCCCCTCCCTGTGTCCTTCTGTGACTTCATCACTCCTGCTCCCCCTCCCTGTGCCTTTCTGTGACCTCATCACTCCTGCGCCCCCTCCCTGTGCCCTTCTGTGACCTCATCACACCTACGCCCCCTCCCTGTGCCCTATTGTGACATCATCACATGTGCTCCTTCCCTGTTCCCTACCATGACCTCATCACACCTGTGCCCCCCCTCCCTGTGCCCTACTGTGACCTCATCACATCTGTGCCTCTTCCCTGTGCCCTTCTGTGACCTCATCACACTTGTGCCAAACTGGTCTACTCAGCGGATAGAAGAAGCATCATTGCCGAACTGAGTTCTGCCTAAAGAAAGCATGCTAGCCGGCAAACATCAAGGCCTTTTGGAAAGCACTGTGGCCACTATCAAAAGTCTAACTCATAATTTTAACAAAACCAACACTCTTCTGCCTTAGTTCAGCACAGAAAACAGGGCCCTGCAGTGTTTTAATATTCATTTCCCCAAAATAATGGAAGCGCACTAGGCTGGACATTGGCGGAAGTAGTGTTTCTGTGTTCCCTCACGTTATAGGGGTGCTGTCCAGGGTCCTCTTCTCCATGCCCAATCTCTTCTAGAGGAACTGTAACTGACCTAAAGCCTCAAGTTTTAAACTGTTTCCATCACATTTAGCAACACGGTTTTAATGACAGTCTTTCTTTCCTCCTGCATTAGCATATAATCATGTAAAATTAACGTTGCTAATATTGTCAACCAACTGTAAAATGATACTCTGAAATTCAGTCTTAGAGGTGAAGAACTTCCACCTATCAGTTTTATGTGAAATAAAAAGCTTGCATGCCCATGTCTATCAATCTTTGAATATTAATGAAACCATAAAAACTACACAAATAGAACCAAAAAAAAAGAACTAAAAATTGGTAACTATTAATGTAAAATTATGGAGGAGTTAGAGAAAGGACTGAAGGAGCTGAAGGGGTTTGCAACCCCGTAGAAGGAACAACAACATGAACCAACCAGACCCTCCCCCCGCCCCCCCCCCCCCCGCCAGAGCTCCCAGGGACGAAACCAGTAACCAAAGGAGACACATGGAGGGACCCATGGCTCCAGCCGCATATGTAGCAGAGGATGGCCTTGTGGGGCATCAATGGGAGGAGAGGCCCTTGTGCTAGGAAGGCTCGATGCCCCAGTGGAGGAATGCCAGAACGAGGAGGCGGGCCTGGGTGGGTAGGTGGGGAAGCACCCTCATAGAAGCAGGGGGAGGGGAGGATGAGATGTGGGGGTTCCAGAGGGGAAACCAGGTAAGGGGATAACATTTGAAATGTAAATAAATAGCAAAAAAAAAAAGGAACTACAAAAATTAAATTTCATTTAATTAAACTTATGTTAAGGTAATTCAAATTCACATGAACAATGAGAGACTGAAAAAACTAAGTTGTCCTGAAGGTTAATAAGATGTGAATTCAAGACTTTTACTTTCAGCAAAATACCAAGAAGATGAAAATCTTTGAATCTGAGTACTCAGAAAGCAGAGGCACGCAGATCTCTGTAAGTCTAAAGTCAGCCTGGTATATAAAGCAAGTTCCAGGACAGCCAGGGCTACATAGACTCTGTCTCTAAAAACAAAAGAAAACACTGAAATCCATGTATTTGGACAGTCTTCATTTCTCTCAAATAAACTACCTAGTATCAAACTATACCATACTCTTGATGAAACAGTGTAGCAGCCACCAAAAGTAAAATAGCATCAGATGTCTCAACTCCTAAGTCTATATCCTATTCTGAAAAATTCTCATAAATGTTTTAAGTAAGAATTTTACACATTAAAAAATGGCTTTTCTTGTGCAGCTTGGTCTTCATGAGGGTCCCAAACAACTGGAGCAGGGACTGCCCCAGAAGCTGCTGCCTGTCTGTGGGATGTGTTCTACCAGCGGGGCTGCCCTGTCTGGCCTCAGTGCAAGGATGCACCTAGCTTCACAGAGACTTGAAGTGCCAGGGTAGAGGGATACAGAGGGGGCGGGGGGCACCTGCTCAGGGGAGAAGGGGAGGAGATATGGGGGAGGTATTGTGGGAAGGGGTAACTGGAAGAGGGCAGTGAGCAGGATGTAAAGTGAAAAAGTAAATAATAACAATGATGATGATGATTGTTATTAAAATGGCTTCTCCAAAGTGAGTACAATGAGCTATTTCTTCCATTTTATTTACTCTTCCTGTGACCTGATGAGTTTAATTAGAGTCCCTGCCATGAGCCTGGGTGAAGGGTTATCGATGGCAGATGCTTTTGTTGTCTATTTGAAGAGGCCACTGAGTAAATTCACACATACATTAATGAAATCTCTTTTCCTTTCATAAGCTTCTCACAGTAACCACACAAAAGAATAAATTCTGCATTTTAGATTTGAAATGCGTCATGAGCACATTATACTAGAAACATAGATGCATTTGTCTTTCCACAATGTCAAACCATTATTTTAAAGAATAATGACACACAAGCTACATAATTAGTACATTGACTGCACTTGTCAAGTGGTCCCAATTCCCCTTGATAGCTAGCTGATGAGGGATTAATTTCTATCTTAATTACTAATATTAACTCTCAGATCACACATCATATAGTAATTATATCTCTCTGGGTGTGTGTATGTGGGGGTTTACAAAAGGGTTAAAGAGGAGTCAGAGTTTGAAGAGGTGGAGGTAAATGCAGATACCAACAATCTAAGGGTCACTGCAGGTCATTAGATTATTAACCAGATCAGCTGAAAGCTAGTTCAGGGCCTCAGGATGGAGTGAGGCTGCAGAGGGGTGGGGTACAGGCCTGGAGACCAGCCCTGGACACATGAACACACAGACAGTCTCAGGGCACTGTGCGGCCCGTCAAGTGGCAAGGCCCCAGCTGAGCTGTGTCTCCATTCTGTGTTAAGAGTCCTCTGTGTGGAATGCAAGTGAGGCGCTGCGTCGTTCCACAGCCCACGTGCTCAGCAAGTTCTTGGTCTGGTGTGTTTTTTAATGTCTGTGTGCCCACACAGTTTTCGGGAGTAAGTTGTTGTCAATCTGCACTTCACAGATGGTGCTGGTACCTGCATTCACAATGACATGCAGAATCCTCCTTTCTCTGTGTTTGGGCTTCAAATGGAGCCAAACACTGCTTTGTGAGATGGAGTCACGAGAGCAAGACACCGCCTGAAGCCAATGTTCACACCAAGTGGAGAACTTAGCGCAGTGCAGGGGAGCCAGATGTCGAGGAAGGGCTAAGAGAACTTAAAAGGAAGGCCTGGGAACGGTCCAGTGTGGCCAGCGAACAAAACACCTGAGCACCTGCCTTTTTATAAAGGACCACAGGTGGGAGATGCCCAAATGCAGCGGCCATGACCAGCACTAATGATGAGGGCTGGTGCACTGAGAAAGTCCAGTTAGAAAGTTAGGGAGTCTGGTTTTTCCATTTTCCTTACATATCCCATTTTGGGGCCTAACAAACAATCTACTCACAAAGCAGGATGGTCACAGGCTGCTTTTAAACAGGTCAGTGACCGAAACAAGAGAGGGCCTGAGGCTAACCAGTGGGGAAGGTCATTCACCTGCTATTAAAATAATTATTACATGCATCTTTTGTAAAATGCATTATTTTGTGGATAACAATAAAAGGAATATTATATAGATATTCATTAAAGGAATAGCATGTTCATAGTCATTTCCTAGTTTCTTGAAACAAAAGATTTATCTTTTGTGAACATCAGATCTAACTCTTATACGACCTGCCAAAACAAAAATACTACACCACAAAATAGCACACATTACAAACAGCACACTGAGAGGCGCTGGTCTTCACGGTTCTTTTCATTTTTGAAGGGTGTTAACCATCCTCAGCTTGCTGGGCTCAGATTACCTCCTGCCTTTACCCTGCCCCAGGACCTGAGAGTACAGCGGGGTGGGTGGAAGCACTAGCTGTCCCCAGGATCTAAGGAATGTCAGTAAAGTGCACACTAGGGTTTGCCAGCCTGTTACTGCTCAGAACACAGGACAAAGCAGCTGCGGGAGAACACGCAGGGAACGGGAACTGCTGTTCCCTCGCAGGAGGGAAGCTGACAGGCTGGGAACAGGAACTGAAGAACTGTTGATCTGGGGATTGGTACTCTATAAGCATGGAACAACGTGTTAACTTAGAAAAAGAGAGAGAGAAGAAAAGTAACTCTAGGCTCAGAGAAAAGGAAATGGAGGCTGGGCTGAGGGGCTGGCAAGAAGAAGCCAGCCACCTCTCCACGCTCTTCCTCTCCACTGGGCTCCTCTGTTTAACAACAACTGGAAGGAACCCCACAACCCACTAACAACTCCCAGTCATCACCTTCCAAGGCTGTTTCCGATGTATAGCTTAATTTCCTTAAATACTAATTGTTCTCAACTACAAATTTAGAAAACTTTCTTTCATGAAGTATATGTCCACATAGTCACGTCAAGTGAAAAGCATCATTTCAGGGTAAAAAAAAAAACACTCTCAAAAGTCACACTGTAGCTTTCCTCTAATCTCACAGGGTCACACCAACTGCCAGAATGAAAGAACTCTGACAACAATATGTGCTGCCTTCCTGGTGAAGAGATCTAAATTCTCAGTTTTGAAGGGGAAAAAGGAGGGAAGGGGCTAAAAGACATGATGCCGTAAACTTAATTAGACATTAATAAGCACACTGCCCCTGGTTAACAAGGCAAATTGATCCTTTCCATTCCGGCTGCAGTTTATTTAAAGACTCTCCGATGTTACTACTTAAGATCAGGTCCTATGGAGGTGTTATCTCACCATTTATATTTTCACAACACTTATGATATTGCTATCACACCCTTAAAATAAATGAAAAGCCCATGCCACATTTCAGACCAACAGAATGCAACTGACTCTATTTTTATTTCAGGAAATAAACATTAAGATGATTCTGTACTGCTCACTTCTTCAGGGTTGCACAGGTAAATGAAATGAAGAAGGGTTTTCTCGTCTTATGTTACAAGTATACTTCAGAAGTAGGTATTTAATCACTTGGCTTTAAAATTCAGCTCTAGATAATGTATTACAAAAACCATGACAACAAAAGCATTTTTGACAAAATTATTATGCTTTTAATTTTCTATTAAATTATGATTTATTAACATTCTTCACTTTAAAGATTAGTCTGTATAGAATGAATTTAGTGGTGCATTTAATGAGACGAGAAGCTAGAAGGATGAGCACAGAAAGATTATTCTATTCTGTAGTGCATGAGCTGTTTGACAATCCTAGCACAGTCCAACAGAGAGCTTCGCTCTAGATTGATCACGGCTCAGTTAACAGCACTGAATATCTAATACCTCCAACTCAATTAATTCTCACCTGATTAACATCAGACTGATATTCAAACTAAATCATCTCTCCAGTCAAGTAGAAATCAATATTTCTGATTTTACTTTTAAATTACAATACGAAATAAAATGCATGCATCTTCAATATGCCAAGAGTAGCTTTCCTAGTCTACCATGGCACGGGTAACACAGTTGATTAAAGTATTATTCTAATTTGAGCACCACTATGTAGCAGGATCTGATTAATCTGAACACAGAGATGGAGTAAAGTAATTAAATATATCTTATACAGGGCAAATAGAAAATTGACATAAAATAAGCTTGACTTCTTTAAAACAAACCTTGCTGTTTATCAGCTCAAGTAGTTAAGAATATAGTTTTATTAGAGATTGATTACTCTCAGGAAAAAAAGACATGTCAGGCATATTTACGAAGGGCTAAGAAACTGCGGCTCTTCTCTAGGTCACGTTCTCTCTATGACTATCCTCTTTGGAAGGCAGGCACATACTTGAAAGCAAGCCAATTATTTCTAAGTGACCTTTCCAGACAGAAGAAAACATCATAGACCAACCTTGTTGAGTAGAGAAATCACTAAACCCCCATAGAAAATCCTCACGCATCTGTAACTGTCACCATAGAGAAGGTGGGATTGACTTTGCCCCTCATTTCCTTTAAATTTAATATGAAGACAAACTGCAAAGCCTAATTATTTGCTGTGTTAATTGACCAGAAGTGACAATTGTGCTTGTGAGCAAACTCAAAAATTTAGAAGAAAATTAGAAAAACTTAAAATTTTTAGAATAAAAATTGTACTTAAATGTAGTTTTCTAGAGTTGAAAATAATAGTTTTGAGTAATGTGAATCAAAATTGTGCTGTACATACAACACATATATAATGTAGCTTCATGTTACAACGTAAGAATAGTATACATTTTATATATAAAAATCTTATCTATAATGTAAAAACATATATTTTTGTTTCTACACTTCACAAACTTATATTTGTAGATGGGGTAGTTCAAAGAACCACAAAACAATGAATTTAACGTTTTTATTCTACTAAATAGTCTGTTAAACAATATGAATATAAACGAAATAATTAGTTAAAATTCTGCTGCTACACTCACTCACAGCGTTAGACTTCAGACTGACTCCGTGGTGCGCACATGCATCACGCCATGACCTCACCAGTCAAGAGCCAGTGCCAAGGAGAGTGTCGAAGACTCAAAGACACTACAGAGAAATATTCTGCTCTCATTCTGTTTTATTAAGAACTTTATTAGAAGACTAAAAGGGAACCATAAGATATAATTCATCTCTCCAAATATATAACTGTTTTGGCACAGAATAGAGTTGGAAAGTAGCTATCACAAAGTCTGGTTTGTTAGACTCCACAAAGAATATTTTTTAATTTTAAACCAGAATGTCAACAGGGTCGATTGAAATAAAGAGAAATAAATTAATGCTAAATACCTACTAAGGAAGTTTTGTTTATAGAAATGAATAATTCAGCATTTCACAACTAAATCAAGCAGCAGCTGCTTTGCTGGCATTAACCTAAAAATGTACAAACTCGAACAGCACAGAATCATCATATTGTTCAGGGCAAACTGAGGATGTTACTTCCTTCCTAGTCTTCTGGGTTTGGAGTAAAATATTCCAGTTAACAACAGTAACCAGCCTACCACTTAAGGAGTCTCACTCAGCCTATCATCTTCATGGGAAGGCTCCATCGCATCCTACTGAACTGAATAGATGCATAAGCTCTGGCCTGTTACATCTTATGCCAGCTGGGAAGAGAGACTAATCCGTATTTCTAACAATCTGTTCCTGATCTACTTGGTCCTGGATTTTATTGTAATTCCAAAACGAGCCCTAAACAAGGAACCTTCAGCTTGTCTCCTGTACATCAAAAGAGCGAAGAAGTGGGCCCAACTGAGCCTAGTGAAGAGACCCTGCACCATTACTCTCTTAAATAACACTCCTAGACCTACAGCTCTTACATGTGAGCCTCACTGGGTATAAAAATGTGGAACTGTTCAAAGAGTCACAATGAGTACCCAAAATCAATCTGATGTCATAACAAAGCACCAGCAGTCACATGGAAACTGGACCGTGCTTGTGTGACTGTTGTTTTAGGTCTATCTGTTGTCTACGGCAACTAAAGCCTGCTACTCTTTACTGACCATAAAAACATGGCAGACTAGCCTGGCAGTGGTGGGACACACCTTCAATCCTAGTACTTGTGATGCAGAGGCAAGTGGATTTCTGTGAGTTCAAGGCCAGCCTGGTCTACAAAGTGAGTCCAGGATAGCCAGGGCTACACAAACATCTCATCTAACATCTGTCTTACTTTTATATGAAAATATTTTCTCTATTTCTCCCATTTGGTTTTATGAGACAGTCTGACTATATCACCCATGTTGGCCTGAGCCTTGCTGTACGGTCAAGCTCCAAGATGCCACTCCCTGGTCTAGTGCACGCTTCCTATCCTTCTTATCTTCAAATTCTACACTCTTAACTCACCCCTTTGTCAGCTATGTTCTCCATCAAGCTGTATTCTAGCTGTTTGGAAGGTATGTGTAAAACGAATCAGATCCCCATCATTTGAAGCACAACCCTGTGGACTGTTAGTGTTGTAAGAGGGACAATGGGAGATGGGGTTATGGGGGCAATATGATGCGTGTTCAGTAGGACTGTCAAGATAGGACCCTCTGAGGAACTGTCAGGAAAACCTTAGAAGGAAGGAATAATTTCATAGTCCATAATACCGGAATGTCTAATTCTGTGCATGACAATCCAAAAAAACAAATATATTTACAAAGAAAATAGGTATCAAGAAAGTACCAGTGGATGAGACTTTTGCTAAGCATGGCCCAGGCCACTCTACTGACCATTCAAAAGGCCCTGCTGCCAATGCTAGTAACACCTGGGCCACCCTCTGGGAACCAGCCAGGATCTGAATTCTAGAGCTAAAGTGTAAGTCAAAGATGGAGACACAAGACTTACATTTAAAATGCCACATGGTCAGCCCTGTACTTAGAGAAGTGGGGGTGGGGTGGGGTGGGGTGGTTATATGTACAGACATACAGGTATATACACGTATATGTGTAACAAAGAAAAAGACGCTATGGATGTGAAAGAAAACAAATGGGGTACATGGGAAGTGTTGGAGAGACAAAAGGGAACTGAGGAATGATGTAATTATAACTTCAAAATAAAATTATTATTAAAAAACAGAAATAAAAGGGCTGTAATAGTTCTCTTCTCTCTGTACCTGGCCCCATTCTCTTTTCTCTCTCCCTTCCCTACATTGCCTTTCCCCACGGCGACTTCCCTGGCCTTGTCTTTAAAGCTAGTGAACTCGCCCACCCGTTTAAATAATAAATATATATATATATATATATATATATTTAAAGGCTTGTAATAAAAACAATCAGTTGAGAAAACATTACTCACTAAGGATCTGTCTGGTAGTAGAATGTAGAAACTCACCTTCTACTTTATTTTTCTAAACAAAACCTAATCTTCACTGCAACTTCTCCAAGGTTAACAGAGGACCTGAGAGCTTGGTCCAGAGCAGCAGCAGCAGCTGCGTCTCCAACAAGCCTCAGAGTAAGGAAGGCAAGGACAAGGACAGCTAGAGCCTGTCCCAGGAAGCTCTATTTCATGCAAGTTAATGAACACAAATGTCTTCTCTGGGGCAGGAAGCTACTTAGTGACTGACCAGGTACCTATCCAGCATGAGGTCAAGGCTGACACTTCCCAGCACCGCAAAGCTTACAATTAAGATTTTCCTTGTACTTATGAAATAAAAGCACTAATTTCCAGCACTCGATGTCTGCATACGGTCCTTCTGTTACACTTTTAACCTGTTTCTGTTTAAAAACCTCCTCCACGAACACCCTATCTGTTGATGCTCCACACATCCCGTGGCTTCCAGCCACTGCAGGTTTGTTTGGTAGGCAGCATACCTCCTTTATGAACAGGACTGTGCACATAGATATGTCTCCTTTACATGTTATTCTCAGTCTTTCTGTCTGCAGTGTAGGGTATAACTGAGCCTGGGAAACATTCCCAGCATATTCCCAATAGATATAACAGATCCCACTCTAAACGGTGCTAGGCTGCGTACTGCTGCTGCTTTAAACATCTACATTTCTCTGCAAGTGTCTACTTCCAGTACATACAAATGTAAAAATCTGGTTCAAATACTGAGTGCCCAAACTACTGTAAATACTAAATATTTTCTGCTATATAGTATATCAGAAAGAATGTTCTCTATGATCTTAAGAGTCAAAATACACATCTAATCCAACTTTTAGCCCAGGAAAACATAAGCATAATT
The DNA here is from genome assembly GCA_964023405.1 of Apodemus agrarius. Taxonomy (NCBI): domain Eukaryota; kingdom Metazoa; phylum Chordata; class Mammalia; order Rodentia; family Muridae; genus Apodemus; species Apodemus agrarius. The sequence continues at coordinate 120,590,823 of OZ030012.1, forward strand.
ATATGTGCAAAGAATACAAATTTGGGTTTATGATGGGAACATCAGCCGATGGGCACTGCTATACTCGGCCAGGAGTGTCTGTAGACGGGCTGTGTAGAAGACAAAGTGATTGGAGCTATAAATGAGGGACACATGAGCAGGAACACCGGGACAGAGCACAGGGCCTCCAAAAACACAATGTGCCCATGATGTGAGCCCATTCGGCAGTTCCCTAGAGTCACTCCGCACCACTTATAAAGCCACAGTTTCACAGTCCTATGAAAAGGAAAAGCTTCCAGAGCTGGAGAAATGGCTCAGTGGTTAAGAGCACTGACTGCTCTTCCAGAGGTCCTGAGTTCAGTTCCCAGTAACCACATGGTGGCTCACAACCATCTGTAATGGGATCCATGTCTGAAGACAGCAACAGTATACAGTGTAAATAAATAAATAAATCTTGAAAGGAAGGAAGGAAGGAAGGAAGGAAGGAAGGAAGGAAGGAAGGAAGGACGGACGATGGAAGGGAGGGAGGGAGGGAGGGAGGAAGAAACTAACTGATTGATTGATTTTTCTATTCCACTGTAGTGAGTGGTTTCACTGTAAATTCTTAACCACAGCACAACCTTCAAATTTCTTGCAAATTCAGCCTGTCATGTTTTCAGCATTTAGGGCTCTGGCAGCCATGTGGCACTGTTGAATAACCACTGATAAAGCTTCTGGATCCCTTCCTTGTTCATGACACGGTACATAGACAGCTTCCATGCCTAACCTAGCATCTAAAATTCCTAAAATCTCAAACAGGTGCCCGCAGCCCCCTTGCCACGAAGGCACCAGGACCACGTTCCACGTCCTCCCTCTTATTTGTAAATCCTTGTTATAACATTCCCCAACTGTGCCTAATACAACAAGTGAGAGATAATAATGTGTTTGTCCTACACTGTTGACAGACAGGGACTTACCCTGTATAACAGAAAGGACAAGCCACCCTGAACTGTGGCACATAGCACTCACTATCTGTAAGCTAATAAAGCAACTGTACAGAAATGCACACACAGCAGGGAGACCAGCATGCTCTCCTGTGACCACAGCACCAAGATGCCCATGCTGCAATGGACCCACCTCACTGTGGACTGTCTGGAGAGAGATCTGCTCCACACAGGTGACCCTGACATCTACCGCTTCGATGAGTTATGGCAGATGATAGTTCTGTGATATGACTGCATAGGTAAATTTAATCTATGACCAAACTCAATACTGTATTAAGAAGAAAATCAACACGGTTTTGGTAAGACTAACTAGGTTCTGAAGTTAAAGCAGTACATTCATGTATTTATTCAGTTGGCTGGTTGTTAGTAGGTTGGCTGGTTTTTCAAGGCGGGGTTTCTCTGTGTAGTCTGGCTGTCCTGGAACTCACTCTGTAGAGGAGGCTTGCTTTGAACTCAGTTGCTCCTGCCTCTCCAGACTAAGAAAGGGTACTTTCAAAAGACACATTAAAGGAGTTTTGATTGCAAGCCTAGAACCCACCGCCCAACGCCATGTTTCTTTGAAGGCTGCCTATCTCCAACCCTCTGAACCAACCCCTCAAACCTAACATGCCTGCATTTATGACCTGGCTTCTCTTCACAGCTCTTCATTTTAAACCCATGAGAGGACAATGTTTCTTGTGAAACTTGTCATCAGCATTGTCATGTCTCATAACAGGCCATCTACTCACAGCTGTGCTCAAAGAAAAGCCTCTCTTCAGTATCAAGCACCTTGTGCCCAAATGTGACCTGATTTCAATCTCACGGCGCTGAGATGAACAGATGATGACCTACATGAACCTGAGAGATGCAGGAGAGCCTGCTGTGGCCTCTCCCCTCAGAGCTCCATATTTGCATCAGACCCCGGGGGACACCACTACGTGTACACCTGGCATAATACAAGACCATAGTGAACACTGACTTGAAACTCAAAATAATCCCAAGGAGTGTAAAGTGCGAGTTCTCAAGGATAAGTGGAAATAACTACAATTTTAGAAGTGGGCCATCACTGATAAGCCCGACTCGACTCAGTGAATGATGAAACCCACGGTAACAGGAGCGGCCTCAGCATCTGTACAGCATCCTGGGAAAGGACAGTCCATCGCCACCCGCTTCTGAAGACACACCCTAGGTGGGCCTTGACAGTGAGAACAGAGTCCACGGTGGACGAAGCAGGCCCTGCAGTCCTCCCAAGGCATGCGTGGCATGACAGATACTACTTAGGCAGGAGAGGGGTCCTACTGCTCTGTGGCTTAATGTAGGAGTTCAGGCTCGATCCTACCCAGGGTGGTGAGTGTCAGTGAGCTGCATGGCCCAGAAAGATCTAACTGGCAACAGAGTGAGACTAGAGGAGAAAGAAGAAACCTTCCAGATGGAGAAAGGCAGTCTGTGTGCTAACAGAGCAAGTAAGGCAAAAGATGACCAAGAGAGTTCTGAGTAAAAACCACAAAATACTAAATGTATAAACTTTTCCTCAGTTTAAAAGAACAAAAAGAGTTTTTAAACAGCAAAATCCTGGCTGGCTGCCATGTACTAAGTAGAGAGCCACATGTCACAAACCTCAAAGAGCAATATCCGAGGCAGATGCGGGGCCAAGCGGACAGAGCAGACCTCAGCCCAGCTCCACTCCCAGGATATGCGCCTTTAACAAGTGTGTTAATATCCTCCTCATTCTCAACAAAGCACTGCGGGCAGGTACACGGGAAATCAACAGAAGGAAACAAACACAAGAAGAGCTCTCAATACAAGAGCCTCTACGCATCTCCAGAAGACTTTGGCGGGCTCAGCAAAACCACCGGGAGGATGCCATTTTTCAGGGATCCACACTTCCTAGAGAGGATAAGCCAAATGTAACCTCATGGGGAAAGAAAAATCATTCCTAAAGGCTATTAACCAAAACACTGTGCTGTCTCCTGCCCCTCGGTGCACCAAAGCCCTCACAGCAGCCCATGGGGAGGACATTAGACAAAGGCGGCAAACGTTAAAGAGCATTGGCTCGCGATGCTTCAGAAGCAGCAGGGCCACTCTGCAGAGATGCCTTAGCAGAAGAGAGCCATCTCGGCTGTCACACTACATAACAACTTATCAAACGCATAAATTCAGGGAAACTATTCTTCAAGTAACCGTTGACAAAAGTGAGATGAAAAGGGTAAGAAAAGAGACTGAAAGCCCAAATCAGCAGCGAACATACCAAAGGGCAAAGTAGCCAAGGGTAAAATTTGAGTGAGACGTTTTTTATAAAAAAGAGTCAAACCAATTCCTGTAAGCAGGAAAGAGAACAAAGCAGGGCATGGCCAGCAGCTGCCAAGGCGAGCGGCCTCTGGGCAGCTCCCCAGGGTCCCAGCCCCTGGGGCCCACCAGGCAAATGCCCTCACAGAGAGGAGAGAGGGGGTGTGGGTTATCTGTACTGGAGACTAACCAAGGAACACAGCAAAGTGGACGTTGCCACTTCTGAGATTTGGTTACAGGAGGCTGTGGCTGTCTCTCTGGACATGCTCTCTCCTCACCAGCAGCTTTTGGTGGCATGTACTACTACCCAAAATAAAAGTGACCAGAACTAAGGGACACACACTGCCAGCAGCCTGGGGTACGCAGACCCTTCCGGTCCAGGCTCAGAGCTCCGGGAGCAATGGGCGTGAGGACCTAAGGCCACACGCACTTCTCCCACGGTCAGAGACACCAAGCACTCTACAGCCCGTTTTTAGGATAAAACTGTTTCATTTCCAGTTTTATGCCATAGAACTATGACAAGAGTTCAGGTGGAAATCTTAGGAGTGTGGTGGCCGGCTCAAAGATGTCTTCAGCCAGTGACAATGCAAAGCAAGCAAGGTGGATCAGAAGTACCAGGCCTATGGTGGGCGAGCAGTGCATTTATGATTCCAAAAGATAATGTCAGTGTCAGCCAGTCCATCGGTACTGTTCAAATTAGAAAATACAATTAAAACAGACACACTCACACAAGCTTACCAATGGGTTTCATAATATTTTCATGGTTGAGGCCAGCCAGTACCATTCCTTAAATAAACACAAAAACATTAAAATATTCTTTAATGATGCTTAGAACACTCCAAATTTTGTATTTTAAAAGCTTAAGTGTACAGTTAACTATCCAATAAATTATATCTGTTTAAACTGAAAAAAGGAAAAAGTAAAGCCACCTCAAAGAATATAAAAATTAGAAGTGGCTTAAATATTTCAGTTGGATAAAAGGCACTCACTCATCGACAATTCAAAAGAAAATAAGAGCGGTTAAAAACAGCCTGGTCTGAAAAAGCCGGGCATGGTGGCGCACGCCTGTAATCCCAGCACTTGGGAGGCAGAGGCAGGCGGATTTCTGAGTTCCAGGCCAGCCTGGTCTACAGAGTGAGTTCCAGGACAGCCAGGGCTACACAGAGAAACCCTGTCTCAAAAAAATAAAAAAAAATAAAAATAAAATAAAAAAAAAAAAAACTAGCCTGGTCTGAAACAGATTCATAACCCAACGTCCTCTGAGCGAGCCCTCCACTCAAGCAGTTCATATGATGGGTGACCATAGCATGCTATAGCTTAAAACCTGTAATAACAGTCATGACTTCTAAAGATAATGTTACCCATATAAGGTCCATATAAGGATGTAAGCATGCACACTGAAAACCTGGAAACTGCAAAATTGGAACAAAAGACAAACAAACAAAAACTCTTGTTGGGGATTGAACATGGGCTTGTGCATGGCCAGCCGTGTTCACTGACTGAACGTGGGTTCCCCGTCAGCCAACAGAACTGAAAATTCCTTTAAAAGCTGGAACAACCACTCTAGTAATGAGAAAAAGAAATCAAAAAACAAAAACAAAAACAAAAACAAAACAAAACAAAAAAAACATGGCCTTATCGATTTATCATGTAAGAATATCCGTTGCAATTCTTTTAGTTCAAAGCTACTTTTTCCAGCAGACAGCTAAAGTTTCATTTTTCCTCTTAGTCATGATTAAAATGTTTAGATTCCTTGTTTCAACATTCTAAGATTTATTCAGGATACAGCAGCTATGGCTCAAGATTTCTTTTTAATACTAATTATAAAACTTAAAATTATTTTCAATTAGATCCTTGAAAAGATCTACAATTTTCCAAGTAAACTCTTAGTATCTGATGTTCCACTTATGGTAATGGAAGAGAAGGGCGGGGGTTGCAGACAGCACCAGCACTGCCCATCCTGCAGGACAACCTCCATTTCTACCACAAGACGGAGAGGAAGGAAATGTATTTATATATAGCAGTACCATATACTACTCATTAAAATACTTGATATCACAACTCATAATCAGAAACAGTAAAAACCCACTGTACAGCTTTGTAGGATCCTTCCAGGGATTAAAATTTTAAATACATACAAATTAACACAAAAAATATTTCCAAATGTTAATAACCACATGAATTTTCACATCCAATATAGACATGTGCTTAAATATTCAAAACATTAACATATCTGCATACAAACTCCGTATGCACCACTTACACGGCCAAAGTTTAGCTAATACTCTCAATAACGGAAAAACAAAGTGCTTCCCTTTCCAAACTCTGCCACTGTAGACACTGCAGCCTGAGCGCAGTGGCTGGCACTGGGGAACAGCAGACAGAGCCCACAGGGGAGAGAAGAAAATGCCCATGAGAGTGGCTGAAACCCACAAACACATTCCTGATGATACCCCGTCACCAGTCTTATAACCCTTACCCCAGACTGTTATGGCATATGGACAGTACACTAAAAACACTAGATGCCACTAAACAAATGTTGAAAATTCGTAACTGGTTTGTTTAGGCACCCTGACAAAGACATTTAACTAAAATATTACAAAGTATTAGGTGTGCTTCCACTTGTGCTAACTACTATGCACTAGGTTTCAGTGCTAACGGGTCACAGTCTACAGAGAGCGGCAGCACTCCTCTGCAGTGGATCTCTTGGTTAACATGGACTGTGCTCGAGCTGAGCCCCTAGAGGGCAACGAAGCGCCACGTTTACTCCATAACATACTCGGTTTCTCACCAGTTCGTAGATACCATGACCTACTTCCTTACATCCTGGACCCTGGCCTTTAACAAAAAGGAAATGGGAAGAAAAGGTGGGTGTGTCCTATACACTAATGAAGATGCCAAGGAAGACATTCTTTAACAGAGAACTGACGAATGAGGAACATGGTGCCCGAGCCTATTCGTGAGACCACGGCACAAAGGAATATTTGAGTATTAACACTCAGTGTGAATCAGGTGCCAGATAGGAAAGATAGACTTAACAAGTTTATTTAATATAAATGCTTTGCATAACTTTACATTCATTAAATAACATGTTAGAATTTACAGGGGAAAAGGGTGAGGAATCCAGTTCCAATCGCAATTAACCCTACATGAGCTACCCAAACAGAACACAGACTAGAGTTCTTCCTTCAAAGTCAAAGAATCAAGAAGCCTGCTGACTGCCCACCAAGGGAGCAGTGCCGGCGCTAAAGTGCTGGTGAGCGGAGGAAGCCGTCATGTCATTATGAAAGTGGAGTGTGCAATGTTCTGTAATGCTGAAACACTACCAGCCAGAAAGACCACCAAACTACACAAGTTAGCAAAGGTATTTTAGACTATCTTTTTTAGATACACTCTTAAAAACTGGACATATACAAGCCTAAAATGTATGTATCAATAGAGCAGCACAACAGAATGAGCCAGGATCAGGCTATAGGAGCACTGTAAGAAAGTCTGCATTTCTGCAGTGCTAGGATTGAAGGCAGGCCCTTAGGCATTTAGGTGACTATCTCTGAGCTCTCCCTCACTCAGTTTTCAAAGACAGGGCCTCCAAGTATAGACTGGCCTTGAACTCAGGATCTCCTCCTCAGTCTCACAAGTGCTGGCACTACAGATCTGCACCACAACTCCTGATAAGTTATATGTATTAAGGCCCAAAAGAAAATTGTAAATCACCAACTCTTATATATGTACTAGAACAAATTTATGACTCACACCATGAGCAGTTTGTGGATGGGGATGGGGATGGGGATGGGGATGGGGATGGGGATCGGGATCGGGATCGGGATCGGGATCGGGATCGGGATCGGGATGGGATGGGATGGAATGGGTGAGCCTCCTGCTCTTTCCCTGCAGGAACGCTCACCAGGACCTCCTTATTTTCAGGAACAGAACATCTATTATCTTGCAAAAGAACACAAAAAGCAGGTTCAATGCCCCTCCTCTAGGCCACAATAATTGCTTTCACCAGATTTATAAACTATATCTTGCATCCATGTGTAGCTTACAAACACTGGAAACTAAAATAATTAGAAATCAACCTCTGGTCAGGTATAAAGGCAAACACCTTTATTCCCAGCACACAGTACACAGGAGGTAGAAGCAGATGGATCTCTTCTGTGAGTTCTAATCCAGCCTGGTCTACAAAGCAAGTCCAGGACAACCAGGGTTCTGTTACACATAGAAACCCTGTCTGGGGAGTGGGGTTAGAAAAAGGAAAGAGAAAGAAAATGAAATCAACCACCACAGATAAAACGTGGTGAATACCAGAACAAACTGATAGAAGCCAGGGAGGGAGGCATGGCTGAAGACTTATGTGGAGCCTTTGCTTTATTCTAGGAAGAGTCTAAGATAACAAGGTGATGATTTACAGTTGTAAGAGTGTCACTGGCCAGCTCACTTTCTAAAAGAAGTTAAAGGCTGGCCTAGATGATCTGTAACTCAATCTCTAAAATGAAATAAAGGACAGTCCAACTGCAGAAATCTCACAACTCTACACACACCAAAACTAACAGCAACAATCACAACAAAAAACAACCAAAAACTATAGCGTATATACACAAAAGTAGCCCTGAACCTGGGTCCCTGGAGGACTGCTGTCCTGGGTCCCTGCTCCACTCCATGCTGCTCTAAGGAGAGGCGCTGTTCCTATTCCACTGCCCTACTGTTTCTCGCTCACTCACCTCAGCACTTGCTCTCCGTGTGAAAAGTGTTTGAATCCTCAAGGTAGGCTTTGTTACAGTGATCTGACCTGAATATGTGATATCATGAGGACAGAATAAATTCTACTATATGCATATGACAAATTACAGGTGACCATCTAAGTTCAGGTCATCAGGAAAGACATAGAGAGAAAATACAGCATGGAAAAAATTACATGATGTCTTCAAATTGAGCTATGAGTAAGATTTGAACATCATGGGGTATTAATGAGGTGAATTATAACTCAATCACATGTAATTGGCCATACTGCACTTCCTTTGGGCCTCTGAAAAGAATGGGTCATGGTTTTACAACACCAAAAACATGATTACTAAAACTCTTAATGAGATTAGATACTCTAAATTTCCCAAAATTTTAGTGTCAAAGCTAAACATAAAGTCTCCCTGAGTGATATGAAAAGCAGTGAGCCTGACACAGCACCCTTCCCTTTAACTTTGTATCTTACACTGATGCACTTATAACCCAGGCTGTAGCTGTAGGAGTTGTCTAACTTCTCTGAAAGAGGGCTTAGACTTGCAAACGAAGCACTGACTTTTCTAAGCCAGCTTGTTCAGTTTGTATGAGTGATTTAAGACACAAAAAGAAAACAAAGCAAAGAAAGGCAAGGCAGAGCTGTGCCCAGCAGAGTTTGGACTGAATTGGAATAAAGCTGTTCCTGATGATCCACTGTGTATGTTTTTCTGAAGAACTGGGTTCAAATGCTGTTCTGTGGCTCAATCTAGTTTTACCTAAGGCTTGTTGACTGCCTACCTTTTATATAAAGTACACTGGAAAAAGCAGTGAAGACTATGCTTCAGTTTAAATACAGACAGGGCTTGGGTCTTAGGCAGTATCACATGAAACAGCTGAACCAGAAAAGGTCTCTGTAATAAACACAGGGTGAGGTTCACAATGTCAAAAGGAACTTGACCCAGTGTGTGTGATGCTGGAGACCTTGTAGGAAGATGTGGAAAACTTTAATCAAGCCACAGCAGATTTTCTCAGCCTTTGCTAGTACGAACAGTTGAACTGTGGAAAGACATCAAATAACAAGTTTAGAGTTTGTTTGTTTTCTTGGTTGCTGTTGTTGTTTGCACAACTGTCATTAAAACTGAACTTCAGAGGTTATGGTGATACCTCAAAGGGATGAAAAGGTTCAAACTACAAATGACTATTCATTTTATACATTGTTGCTGTAGTTGATTAATCTCACTCAGGTGTACCAGGGCACACACAATCACAATGCTCTGGATTCTCCAGTGAAAGACACACACACACAAACACACACACACACACACACACACACACACACACAGCGCCTTCTATTTTAATACACATTACATAGCTCAATGGCTGGACCACTCACAAACTTCCACATTGCTAATGTCTCCCCACCCCCTACTCCTACAGTCTGTATTCCATCCTTGCGACCCCAGACTCAATCAGTGGGCTCCCTGGGGCCGCCCTTCCTGCACTTATATGACTGTATGCTTCCACTTCTGCAGCTCTCAAGCCTGGTCCTTCTGCCTCCCCGGCATGGCAGCATTAACTCCTGCTTCTTCCCTCAGCTCCCTTGCTGGGGAAATCTAAAATCCCACCTCTGTCTCCCTGCCTGGTCATTGGCAGCTGACAACTTTATTTACCAATTAGAACCAACTTGGGGCAGGGACCCACAACCTCTTTTTTACAATAAAAAAGTTGATAAATATAAAAACATTTCTAAAAAAAATTAGAAAAGAAGTATTTCAAATCATCAGCATTATCAGCATTTAGAAATAGTTATTAGCTGGGCAGTGGTAGTGCACGCTTTTAATCCCAGCACTTGAGAGGCAGAGGCAGACGAATTTCTGAGTTCGAGGCCAGCCTGGTCTACAGAGTTCCAGGACAGCCAGGGCTACACAGAGAAACCCTGTCTCAAAAACCAAAAAATAAAGAAGAAGAAGAAGAAGAAGAAGAAGAAGAAGAAGAAGAAGAAGAAGAAGAAGAAGAAGAAGAAGAAGAAGAAATAGCTATTAAGCCGGGCAGTGGTGGCGCACACCTGTAATCCCAGCACTCTGGGAGGCAGAGGCAGGTGGATTTCTGAGTTCGAGGCCAGCCTGGTCTACAGAGTGAGTTCCAGGACAGCCAGGGCTATACAGAGAAACCCTGTCTCGAAAAAAACAAATCAAAAAATCAAAAGAAGAAGAAGAAGAAGAAGAAGGAGGAGGAGGAGGAGGAGGAGGAGGAGGAGGAGGAGGAGGAGGAGGAGGAAAGAAATAGCTATTAATGTTTTCTCATGACATTACCATCTGTAGTATTTATCATAATTGTTAAGTATTTATTGGATAATCATCTCTTGCCACACCATGTACTATCTCTCGCACACTCCAGAACAATAAGGAATGAATTCCTTTCAGCCATATTTAAGTGAACATTTATATTATACACATAACTTGGTATATAATAACTGTTCATTATTAGTTATTTTAGTAAATCCTTCCTACATTCTTCAATTTAAAAGTAACATGGTTAAACTGTGGTTAGGAAAGTCTTTTCATGAAGCACCTATATGTCTTTGGCCTCGTGAGTCACGTGATCGCCACTACAGGTGTGTGGTATGAGCGGCAGGGCAGATTTCACCATCAGTGTTGTCATGGGCCAGCCCCCCAATAACAGCTCAGCCCTGTCACACATCTCCCCACCGACCAACAAGACTTATTATGTACTTACTGCATGTGCACAAAAAGATGATTCTTTATTTAGAGTTTTGGAGAAACCAAAAGTCTCTTTATCATCTTTGAACAGATAGGCAAGATTTCTTATTACACTATATTTTAGTTAAAATGCCAAGTTTACAAGTGTTGGGCTCTGTTTCCCTGGGAAGAATGCAGTCACCGCAGGAGGATCATCAGGTAGCATAAACAAAGTGTGATCTTTAACAGATTTTAAATACAAGGGTGCAGTACTGTTTAAAGACTATAACTAATTTTGGATTAATTTCTCAGAAGATGAAAGGATTTAAGTCTATTACAAGAAAATAATTAAAAGTTGATGTTTAGGAATACCAGGATAATAAAAACTTGTTAATGAAGTAGTGGCATAAAAGCGATATCATATTTTATAATGATGTTTATTCACTGCAACAATGCTGGCAAGTCTTAAGACAAGCCTGTCTTTGCTACTGAGTTCAAATGTAGACCTTCCACGCAGATATTTATTTTCCAGGATTAGCTGCACACATCATTTGTTTAGAATATTGTATTCACGGCTGGGAGGCAGCAGTCAGTAAAGGGCTTGCTGTACACTCTTCAAGAGCTGCGTTAGGATCCCAGCATCCATGCTAAAAGGCCAGGCCTGCTGCCATATGCCATTAATCCTAGCTCTGGGTCACTGGTAAGTGGGAACAGCTAGTCTTACCCACTTAGTGAGTCCCATATTCAGTGAGAAACTACAGAAAACAAAGGGAAGCCACCTCCATTTCTGTCTCCCATATGCACAAATCTACACATACATGTTCATACCCCTTCCCATAAACATGTACTTGTATAAATCATATAAACACAGAAATAAATAAGTAAACAAAATATTAAACTCAGCTTTTTAGATAAAAGTCCCTTGTTAATATTCTCATCTAAATAGTAAAAATATTAAACACTGTCATTTACTTCTGAAACCACAATATTTAAGCAAGTCATACTGCTTGGTGTTTTCCATCTGAGCCTTTAGACTGCATCTCCACTTTCTGGCCAAAAGATCAAGGCGACAACCACACAAACACAGGTAAAAACAAGATAAAAGAAGACCCAAAGCTTGGTTAAAGAGAATTATAGGCCACTCCTGAAACAAAATATTTTTTTATCTTGATTATAAAAGAGAAAGTGTTATTTTTAAAACAAACATCATGAGGCAACATAGTAAATTTGCATCAAATGTCAACTATACACTGGAAAAGCCAAGAAACATTACAAGGATAACCATGGTCTCCTAAAAAGCAGTTAGCAATTCTAAAATCATGACTGAAGGATCCATGAGGCCTCATCACAGGTGTCAGGAAGGAATTCTGATTGGGTTTGGGGGAGGGGTGTGTCTAGAAAGTGATCCCCTGGGGTTTGCTGGCAGTCCCATCCTGTGCTGTGAGGTGAGGCCAGCTTGCAGACCTCAGTCATTTGTTCTAGTGCCTTTTTTCAAAAACACAGATACCAGCAGCAGAGGAGGGCTGTTATAAGGTTGAGTTTGCTTTTGATATAAAAGTGTTACAAACTTGTCCATGCTTACACAAATAAGATTAGAATTGTTTCTGTCTAGCCTCTATATCAACTCCTATTACATAATCAAATCAAAGTTGCAAAGTAAAGATGATAAGCAGTACATTTCTAGTAAACAAACACACACACACACATATACACACACGCTTTTGTGCTTCTTTATACATGTGTAAAATGCACATGTATATACACACATTTTAGACAGGGTTGCACTCTATAGCATATGTTAGTCTCAAATTCTCCAGCCTCCATCCCCCAAGTATATGGGATTTCCAGACATGCACCATCATGTCCAGGCTTACAAATATGCAGCCAGGCATGGTGACACACACCTTTAATCCCAGCATTTAGGTGGTACACAGAATCAGAATCACATAACTGTGTATTAAATTTTCTTAACTGAAAATGCAATAGTGAAACATTTTAATTGTTAGCTATTGCTTAAAAGCAGTTTTACTGCTCTAACCCTCAGATGAAATGTGCAACTTGGAATAAATCAGGGGAAAGTAAAGCCCAACAGTGCAGAGATGACAAAAGTACCGTAGAAACTGGTTAAAAATCACAGTGCAGAGAGCGCTGGTAAGAACACAGCAACCTGACTGAAACTGATATTCATTAGGGTACTCTTCACATCAATAGAGCCATTTGGACTCTGTGGTCTTTATCAGTGTCCCAGCTGGTAATGGTTGAAGGTTAATGCCTTACCCCATTCTGTTCAATTTTCTATCCTAATTAGCCCTCCAAATCTATAGCTGTGAGTACCAAGTGTCTGTGCTCAAAGGAAACTAATTAATGCTAGCAAATTAGATCAAGTCCAAAGATCCAACAGGCAAACTCTTAGTTAAATGCTCTCTGCTAATAGGAAGTGTAGCTGTCAATGGCTGCTGCTGGTGACTCTAGCAAGGCACATGGCTTTCACTGAGAGCGATTCATCCCTCTGTCCCTAGCAAAGCTTCTATCTCCTTCACAAACCCAAGCTGCTGGCAGTCTGACCCGATTCTTACAACCAGCTGGGCTGAAAAGGCATGGAAAAAAATTAAACAAAAAAGCTCTCCTCTGTAGCAATGTTTCAGGCATTTAGCAGAAAGTCAGATCACTTATTAAAATTCCTCTGTCTCAATGCAGGAGCCACACAATTAACATATGGAACGTTCCTAAATGAACTCTTATCATCATTTAATAAGCAGACAACCAGCAGGCATGAATCACAATGTCCTGGCTCCAACCTATACTCAAAAATCAATCACAGCATACTTTCTAGTAATGGAAAATCATTAAAATAATCTAAATGAATCTCAAAATCTAAGGTGCTTTTAAAAGTGTTTTTATATTTATTGGCCTATCTACTGAGCATGCTTTGTGTTTGTAGGGGCGTGTGCAGGCTTACGTATCAAGGAGTGGTTTCGGGAGGTCAGACAACTTGTGGGACCTGGAGATGAAATTCAGGTCCTCGAGCTTAGTGGCAAATGGCACTGCCACTGAGCCACTGTCCAGCTAAGACGCTCTCACTAGTCAAAGTTCTGGAATGTTTTAAAACCATATTCTAACATGCTAAATAACTCCATTTTGACAAAGCTTGAAACTGCTTTATCATTCACCACTATCATGTAGTCATGGTAAAGCACAGATATTCTAGTCTTCTCTTTGCCTCAGAAACCAAAACAGTTTCACTTTCTAAGAGTAAGTTCAGTACAGAAACCCAAAGTCATGCAGTTATTTTGCATTTTCATGGTATCTTACCAGAAAAGTTAACAACGAGCACTGAGCTAGCTGGAGTCCTGCACTCAAGGCGTCACAGGACAGTGGGCTACGGAGCAGGAGAAAGAAAGAAAATGCACTTGAGCTTGCCGCTCTGGACCGGGGGTTCTCGGAACAAATTTATTTCCCTAATAGTGGAAAGTTTTACTCCAATACTTTATTATACTTTCAAGATTTGCCCTGCATCACCTGAATGAGGATGTGTTTTGAAAAGTCCCATGAGGCAAGTGGAAAGCTGCCTCTTGGGATTGTTAGTGTGACACCTGCCAATGCCAGATGTGCCCTGAACCCTGCAGGTGCCAGTGGCTGATTTCTCCTGACACCTGGGGTGGGAGAGCTGAAGGAAGGTACCCTGATTAAACAACTAATCCCCAGGGACAGCAAGAGCAATATCACAGGATGACTTCAAAATTACTAATTGATAGAGGATTTCAAATATAATAGTCATACAAATCACTCAATACATGCAGCACAACACTCCCACGGGGACTCTTCCTGTCTCATGGCGTCCACTGTCTGCAGAAGTCAAGACTGAAGGAGGAGGAAAGGGGCCCTTGCAGCACGTTCACTTTTTCGACAGTCATAAAACTACAGTTGACACAATCTGATTCCCCGGAAAGAAACCTGCAGTGATCTGTAACTCCGTTCTCTCACTAAAAATTACTGTCGAAATTTTGGACAAAGGGAACAGGAATGGGAAAAATAGCCTACATAATCTCAGCACAAAAGAAAGAAAGAAAGAAAGAAAGAAAGAAAGAAAGAAAGAAAGAAAGAAAGAAAGAAAGAAAGAAAGAAAGAAAGAGAAAGAGAGAGAGAGGGAGGGAGGGAGGGAGGGAGGGAGGGAGGGAAGGGGGAGGGAGGGAGGGAAGGGGGAGGGAGGGAGGGAAGGAAGGGAAGGAAGGGAAGGAAGGGAAGGAAGGGAAGGAAGGGAGGAAGAGAAGGAAGGGAGGGAAGGAAGGAAGGAAGGAAGGAAGGAAGGAAGGAAGGGAGGGAGGGAGGGAGGGAGGGAGGGAGGGAGAAAGATTCTGTTTATTTTTATTTTATATGAGTGTTTTGTCTATAAGTACGTCTGTGCATGGCATACATTTCTGGTGCCCAACAAGACAAAATAGGGTCTGAGATGCCCTGCCACTGAAGTTTCAGACAATTGAGAGCACCCACGTGAGTGCCGGGACACCCTGGGTCTGCAGGAGCAGCCAGAGCTCTAACCACCGAGCCATCTCCCCAGCTCCATTAAAAAAATTTTACTTCTTTTTTTTTAATGGCCATTTCAAGAGGTAGATTATGTTTAAAGCTGTTTCTACAGTATGCTTCCCACCTACTTTTCTGACAGTCCACCAAGTACAGACCTATGATGGCCCCATTTTAGTTACCACTAACACTGTATGTGCATTTTACCAGGATGTTACATACCAACCAACAATGTCTCTAAAATTACCACACACAGGAGCAGTACTGTGAAAATCATTTTCAATGACATGCATGTGTGGGTGCCCCTACATGCATTTACATAAGTCACTTCTACTTCAGAGTACAGGACACAGCAGAGAACACACAAAGCAAATTCTGATGCACTTCAAGCTCAAGCAAGACATTCCTCATAATGCACTGATGGGCACTGAGGGAAACTATCACTGTGTGAGTCTGTGTGCACACATTACAACAGGCTGGCAGTGAGTCTATGTGTACACATATTACAACAGGCTGTCTGTGTGTGCACACATTACAACAGGCTGTCTGTGTGTGCACACATTACAACAGGCTGGCAGCTGCCTCCCAGGTCCATGTTAGATTTGATTCAAAATTAACAGAATAACTAGTTTCTCCTGAACACTCACATCAAGTTTTTCTCTATAAAACTACACTTCCAGGAAAAAGGGGTTTTGTTCCTTGGTTGGAGGCATGCTTTTAAATTGTAAATGAACAGAAGACTGGCTGGAAGTCTGAAAGCTGGGATGCTGGAATTGCACACAGTGCAAGTGTGAGAAGCAACTCATACATATTAATTCACTCTACTTGACTTTGAGGCTAAGGATTAAATTCACATCATATTATCACAAATGAGTTTGATCCTTGTATGAATATATGAATCTTACCTTCAACTTGTTCAGAACACCTTTCTCTGGCCTTTTCTCTCATTATCTTTGGGATCAGAACATCTTTCTCAACATGTCTGAGATGCTGCTCTGGAAAAAGAGATTTCATGGTAGTTTCAAGTCAATAACCAGATAGGAAAAATTAACATTCTATTTTATTTAAAAATAAAAGTCTAAGCAAATATGCTTAGAGGTAAAATCCAGTGGTAAATGGTTCTTTTACCACTGGATAA
Organism: Apodemus agrarius; assembly: GCA_964023405.1. Classification (NCBI taxonomy): domain Eukaryota; kingdom Metazoa; phylum Chordata; class Mammalia; order Rodentia; family Muridae; genus Apodemus; species Apodemus agrarius. The sequence continues at coordinate 120,607,121 of OZ030012.1, forward strand.
AGTTATGATTACTTTAATTACTATCAATCCTTCTAAATTTTTTTATATAAAAGAAAAAAAGAAGGGTCACAAGCAACATCTTTCTAAAACTCTGCAAATTTTACTGCAACACTTCCCCGACAATGTAGTCTACTCAGATAGCACAATGTTAAAGTCTGAATCTCATTTTGTTATTAATGTACTTTGCAAATGTTTTGATCTTTACCAATGCTGAGACGCGAGATAGATGAATAGACATAAAATTAGAAGATACCTGAGAGGAAGCATGTCTACCTTAAGGACAAGGTGGCCTAAGAAAGACATAACTAGCTGAGAAATAAACAAAACTAGAGGGGCCTATGAAATTACATAGGATGTCTGTGCCCACTAAGCACACCATCTACCATGGGCTGAAACTGCAAATTCGGCAACTACAACCACAACCCACATGTTTCCTAACTTCTGAGAGCCCCGGGAAGTGAAGGGGTGATTGCCTTACACCACCACAAGGAACCAGCAGGCAAAGGCAGGTGCAGTCTGATTAAAAGAGATGGCCAGACTTCCAGGAGTACCCCAGGAGGCCTGATGCCAAAGTGAACTTGACTCCAATTAGAAGCTATCTTCGGCCTAGGCAGAAACCACAGGTTATTAACCTTCTGCTGCTGTCATACCAGAGTGGAGGAAAGGTATCTAACCCTCAAAGCCCAGGAAGTTTCTAAGATTTGGAGCCCCTAAACTCTTTCTGGTACCATGCCAATAGCTGTTGGGTATGGGCAGATATGAACAGATATATATTTATAAAGAACACACGCGCATGCGCGTGCGCACATATACACACACACACACACACACACACACACACACACGGCAACCAATACCAAGAAACAAAGCATCCAAGAATCACCTCAGTTTAAAGAACAAAGTGTCACAGAATAACAAACCACAATTTATGAAAAAGTAATTGAGCTCTAATAGAGTTAAAAGCATAAGAGAGGATTTTGAAAAACTAGAATAAAAATAAAGAAAGAAATGAATAGACATGAGTCCCAGACATAAGTGGGACACAGACTACATCTAAGCGGTCGGTCTTGGATAAAGTGCCTAACCCTGTGAGATAAAAGGCTTGTTGCCCACACAAGGGAATGACATGGCATCGTGTCTACCAGAATGTGCAGCAACAAGATAGCAGAGATTCCTTGAGTCTGAAATGATTGCCTCACAACTGACACTACAAAGGTCCAGCCACCAATCAGGAGTGGGGCTAAGGCTTTGGAAATGCGGGAATTAAAAGGCTTCCTTCCTTCCTTCCTTCCTTCCTTCCTTCCTTCCTTCCTTCCTTCCTTCCTTCCTTCCTTTCTTCAAGCCCAACAGGCAGAGGTATGGCCTCCTCATTACTATTGCTGTGAAACACAACTCAGTCATCTCGGTGACTCAGACACATTTACAATCAGGGATCTTGCAGGTGGCAGGGGCTTCTCTCCCAGGACCCAAGGACTGGTGATGATCTCAATACTGCAACTAGAGGGTCTGTTTACAAGGTCAGTCCTTTCTCCACCTCTGCATCCCATATCTGGATTGGAATGGCCACAGCAGATCTGCTTGTTAGATAAGCAGGTGAACCACACTCCTCTGTACCTGTGAGTTCTTCAAGTCTGGGTCAGAACACAGCAATCTGAGAAAGAATGCCTAGAAATGAAACAATTCAGGACAGCCAGATGAGCCCCAGTGGCCCTGTCTGACCCTGTCCCCAAATTCACGTAGCATTGTTATGTTTCCAAGTTATTCAGGACACTCCTATATAGTAATCAAACTCCATGGTTTGCATCAAGATCATATTACAATTGAGCATGAGGAATGGGAGATAATATAACCTTTGTAAAATAAAATCACACAGACACAAAAAAGTTAGAATATATACTGATCTATATTCCATATCTTTCTCCAAATATGTACATATACACCTATATGTGTATGTGTGTGTTTGTGTGTGTGTGTGTGTGTGTGTGTGTGTAGATATATATTTGGAGAAAGATCTTTGGATAGCTCCAAACATGTTTAAATACATATACATATATGATAGATAAACACACAATCTTTTTAAAGATTTATTTATTTTTATTTTATGTATGTATGTATGTATTTGTATTTTATGTATGCATGCATTTTATTTTAGGTATATTTGCCTGGGTATACGTATGCATACCACATACAAGCCAGAACGGGTGTCAGAATGCCTGGAACTGGAGTTACAAATGGTTGTGAGCTCCCTCTAGATAATGGAAACCAAACCTGGGTCATCTGGAAGAGAAACAAGTGCTCTTAACCACTGGACCTTCTCTATAGTCCCAAATAAACATACTTTAATTTTATATTCTAAAACTGTAAAACGGTTTAACATTTTCAAGTAAATCATTACAATACTTATAGAATACTCTCCTTAATAATAGGATGTTTATCAAAATAAATTGTAGTTTAATTATGAGGCAAATCACTGGACATCTAAAAGAATTCAAAGCACAGGAAGCTTGTCCTCTGGACAACAGTGTAAGTAGAAAAATCAGTGGCAGAAAGGTCTTTAGATGTCTCCAATATGTTTAAAAACAGCAACACATGTTTAGGTAATCCACTAATAAGTTCTATATAAATCCTTTGTCATGAAAATAATTCTTAGTCAGTGGTATCCTAATATCAAAACTAAACTTATAAGAAACAGAGAGAGAGAGAGAGAGAGAGAGAGAGAGAGAGAGAGAGAGCGCTCTACTGCCCCTTTGATCAATACAGATGCAAAGTCTTAAGAATAAGCAAATTGAATATAATAATATGTTCAAAAACAAACACAGCAGTGCTTTATGACCAAGTAGTATCTACTGCAGGATTTCAAGGGTCACTGAACATACAGACATCAGTAAGTAAAATTCACACAAAAAATAAATATGGGAAACATGGTAATTACAACAGACGTTGAAAAATTCCCTGCCAAAATACAATATCCATATAGAGTAAAGATCTTAGCAAAGTAAGAACAGAAAAAGCTGTGAATGTGATAAATGACACCAAACTCTACCCAGCACACCCAATGTTCAAACTTGCCCTGGGAAAGTCATCAAACCAGGACGGCAACGCTCACCACTCCTACCAGGCACCATCCTAGGCTTTCCAGACAGTACAACCCAGTGAGGGGAGCCAGGGAAGCCAGACTGGAAAGGAAGAAATATAATTACAGCTATCAAAGATAAAATAATTCTACAGAAAAAAATTAGAAACCATCTATCTTTATAAGAAAGCTACCAGATTTATTAAAAGGATTAGCATGATTGGCAGACACAAAGCAATATGCAACATTCAAATGAAGATGGCAGAGGAAAAGAGATCCAGGGGATGAGTCAAGAAGTATCACCACCTGAAAAGTTATCAGAATGGAAAGAAACTCTGAAAGGAAATTTAGAACAATAACAATGGAGAAAGCAACAGAAAGAGTAAGTGTAGTAAATTTCTTCAATTTTAATCAAAAGTAGAACAGCATTCTCCATTCATGAAGAGATATTCTTAAAAACAAATAGATCTTAAAAAGCAATTCTGGTGAGGATTAAGATATCTATCTACACTTGGGTTGTAGAGATGACTCAGTGGTTAGAGCAGTGGCTGCTCTTCCAGAGAACTGTGTTCTATTCCCAGCACCCACATGGCTGCTCATGTTACCATCTGTAACTGCTTCCAGGGAAGCGGATGCCCTTTTCTGGCCTCAGGCATACACATGGTACACAGACATACATAGAGGCAAAATACCCATAGACATAAAAAGTAATACTGCAATTTTTTAAAAAGATATTTACATTCTAGCTAGGCATGGTGGCAAATCATTGCAATCCCATCATTTGGAAGGGTCTAAGCAAGCTGGGGTTACAAGTGACACTATCTCAAATGGGGGATGGAGAGCAGAGGGATATGGGGGAATAATTTATTTAGTAAAGTGCTTACTATGCAAGCACAAGAACCTACCCCTAGAACCCACATAATCAACCTGCCAGCCATGGGGACATACATGGACCTGCAACCCCAGTCCTGAGAAGGTGAGGACTCAGTGGCCAGCCAGAGAAGCCTAATTGGTGATCTCCAGGCCAGTGAGAGAGATCCAGTCTCAAAGGAGGTGGACACCATCCCTGAGGATGACAATCAAGGTTGTCCTTCAGCTTCCATGCACCTGCTCACATCTGAACACATATGCACACACGCACACATTCACTTACAAAAAAGATCCACAGATACCTACATTGCATTTAAATGATAAAATGTGGATGGTAATAGATCTTGATAAATTATACACACATACTGTAATCTATAGTGCAATCACTAAAAAAAAAAATTAAGTTACAAAGCATTACACATAAAAAAAACACTCAAAGTCGAAAGCAAAGCAGCATTTAACAACATTAAATACACTCGCTTTGTGGACAGCAGTAACGCCAGCACAGCTAGTCCTGTAAGGCGTGAGTATGCACTGGAGAGAACCCACTGCAGTAAAGCTCACAATAGAAAATGAACTCTAAAACCAATAATCTAAGCTTCCATTTCTAAAACCAGAAAGGGGGAAGCGAACTTCATGTAAGGAGACTAAGAAAACAACAAAGGACGGAGCACAGTGAAAAGGGAGAAAGAAAGACAAATCAGATTTTTAAAATGGAAGCTCCTTCTTTTTAAATCAACAGAACTGGCCACAGGAGCTTCTTTTAACAAATTCTAATAAATACTTAAAGAACGAATAATATCAATACTAGTCTTTTCCTAACATATTTCAGAACAGCAGTATTATGCTAACACCCAAAGCAAAGGCAATATTTACATTGAGGACACAGGCACACAAGCGCGCGCGTGTGCGTGCGCGCGCGCGCACACACACACACACACACACACACACACACCACACCTCATCAACACAGATGTAGGTATGTATCCTCTAGAAAACACCAGTGAATTAAACCCAATATATAAAAAGAAAGCCACATAAATAAGTTGGGTTTATCTCAGCAACTCAAGGTAGGTACACTATTTTAAAATATAATATGTATAACTCAGACTATGAATAGCCTAAAAAATAAAAGTATACATCAATTGATTCAGTTATAGCACAAGACAAAATTAAACACATATTCATAAAGAAAAAAACATTTATAAAAGTAAATGTATTTAATTCAATTAAAAAAATCTAAATATCCAACAAAACAAACAAAACAGCAAAACAAAGTAAATCCAATAGCTAGTATAATGCTTCGAAGAGGAACACAGAGCACTGGACACACTCCTTGTTAACTGCAGACCTGGAGAAGAGCCTAGGGACGCAGCTCACAGGGTCTAACATGGTCAAGACCCTGGGTTAGGGCCCCAGCACCCAACCTGGAGAAAGTCCAGAGGGCTACTCTCTAGTTAGTAATACTGTACCCATTCAATTCTGTGGCTTTAATATCATCTTACAATTATATAGCATCACTACAGAAGTCTGTCACAAGGATATATGGGAGTCTGCAAGGTATTTCTGGTAACTTCATGTGAATCTACAATTTCAAAATACAGAACCAAAGATAAAAACATCTAGAAGCAATCACAGAAAAAGGTCATCGGGACCCAGAATCAGGAAGAGCTGACTTGTTATATATAACATCAAACCTTAAAGCCAAGAAAGAAGTTAAAACAAACAAACAAACAAAATCAATGGCTTAGACTTCAGTAAACTTTCACAATTCTGCTCTGTGAAAGCACCCATTAAGGTAAGACATCCATGGTTCAACACTTGGGGCAACAGGTGCGCCTGGGGTCTAGATCCCTCCTACCTGGGGCAGTGTGAATGTGAAGGTTGTCCTCCACAGTCCTGGCGACAGCTCTTCTGACCTGGTCAGTCACAGTGACCAGTGAACAAAGTTAAATGGAGCTGTGCACTGGAGTGTGGCCCAGAGAGCACCTGCCCAGTATGTTCAGGACATGGGCTCCACCCCAGCACTGTCAGAAATAGGTGGACAGATAGATGGGGATGGAGGATAAGACAAGAGTCAAGCTATGGATGGAAACACGCTTACAAATCTCATCTGACAAAGGACCTATATTGAAAGTATATGAAAAGCCTTTAACTCAGCAATAGAAAACAACCATATAAGGCTGGCAAGACACTCAGTGGGTACAGGCACCTGCTGCGTAAGCCTGGCACCCTGAGTTCTACCCCTAGAGCCCAACAAAAAGTGAAAGGTGAGGGGCAGAACACTGATCACACAAAGCTGCCTTCTGCCCTCCACATCATAGTCACACGCCCATTCACACACATAGTATCATGTACCACACAGATGCACACACGGTGATAATTTTAACTACTGAGAAATAAAGCCAGTTATAAATGAGCAAAAGACCTGAATGGACATTATATAAAGGAGATCCGCAGCTGGGGAGAAAAGCATTCGAAGAGATGCTCAATGTTATTACTTTAGAGAAACAGAGTAAGGGACAAGGAGAGAGTCATAAAAGTCTGTAGAATGGACAGGATTTAAATGCCGAGAGCGAATGCATCCCCTGGTGTGCTGCTGGAAAACTTCTTACCCTGCCATTCTGAAGCAGAGTTCTATGGATCTACTCTAGAAAATTGCAAATTCATGTTCTTGTGAATACCTGCACAGAAGCCTCACTTCAGGTTTATTTATATATATAATACATAACACGAAGCGGGTAAGTGGGCAAGCAACAACACTTCAGATACAGAATATTAGCAATAAAATAAAGTGACCCCTGACATACAACAACTTGGATAGAGTCCAAGAGCATTGCACTGAATGAACAGAGACCTTAAAGGTTGCACATGAGAAAGCTACACCGATGGAGAGCTGACCACTGAGAGGCAGCTCGGGAAGGCTCTCGTAGTTAGAGTGCCTCTGCTGCTGACTGCGGGCATGCTTACTTCACCTTCACACATGAAAATAAGCCATGCGACTATAGACAAGAGAAGTAGAGATGGGTGGTCTGACTACAAGACAACAGCCTGGTGACAGTGCCAATCCCCAGATTTTCCACAGTGGGTCATAGCAGCACATTCTAACCTTTTCTGTCATGTTTTTCCCCTGAAAGGAGCTTTTTCTTTTACTGTAACCCTATGAGATACTGATTACACACAGATATTGAATATGTTTATGTGTCATGTATAAGACTTTATATATCAAAGAATGAGATTTTGGTCTCCCCTCCAATATCAAGCTTGGTCCTTTGAGGGAATATCATCTGCTGAAATGCATGGATTATGATTACATTGTTATCATTAGGGAAACTGGGTAAAAGGTACATGGAAATTATACTAGTTTTATGGTTTCTTATGAGTATTACTAAATGACCACAAAGTAAAGTTATACTTTTAAAAGTTAAGCATTTCTGAGAGTAGAGAACCTAGTTCAACAAGGAAATGCAAATGACCATGGAAACAGCTCTTGACCCACACGCCCTCAGCAACCATGACAAAACTCACTGGGTCAGACAACAAAAACAATATAGAAGAGGATCTGATTGGGAAGAGGAGCGGGAGGGGAACACAAAGTGTAATGAGGGGCATGACTGTGATGTGATCAAAATACATGTATATATACATGTGTATGGAACAGGAGTAAGCAAAGCTAATATACACTAATAAAAATATTCAAAACTCAAAGCCAAATGCAGCCTGTGATAACTCACAACAACAGAACAACTAACATTTCCAACACTGACAACACTAATGATGGAGAGAATGTAAGAACTCTCAAGTGTGGCTGAGAGTGTGAAATCCTGGGAAACACATGCTGAGTGATGTGTAACCACACACTCAACCATGGTCCATTTCTATGCACTCATTTGGTAAAGAACTGAAGCCGTATGTTGAGAAAATAATGTGTACCTCATCATATTAACCAAAACTGACTTACCAATAGAAACGGATAACCTACCACTAACATTACCATAAACAATGCTGATAACACTCAACATGGACAAACTCTCAAAAAAAGCCTGGTTGAGCAAAAGACACAAGAGTATGGGCTACTAATTCAAGAATAGGCAAAGTTAATCTACACTATTAAGAAGTAGAGTCATGGTGTCCACAGGAGTTGAGAGGGTCATTTATGGTGGATAGTCTGGGATATATTTGTAAAATGAAAGATGTAGGCATATATTTTTCACAGCCTGCTTTAAATAAGTGGTCAACCTCCCCTCTAGCCCACCATCCGTCAGAGATAGTAGAAAGAACGGTTATTAGAATATAGGGGAAGTGGACCTGTTTAGAAATAGTTCTTTGGGGAGAGTCCAGTCTTCACTGCTCTCAGTCCAGTCCACTATCAAACACCAAACATGAACCACCAGCAGCGGTCCAGTCCATTTGGCAGACACCACACACAAATCAGTAAAAGCAGTTTAATCCAGAAGAAATCATGAGACTCACCAATCGGCCAGAGTCTGCAGAAGCAGCAAGAAGCCACAGGAATCTCACAAGAAGTTCTTTGGTGAGTTTCTCTCTTTGAAGTCTGTCTCCACAAGGGAAGCTCAGCAATGCAACGTAAGGCCAGCCAAGACATGTGTCGTCAACATAGACTAGCAAGGCGGAGCAAAGCAGACCAAAGCTAGAGCTCCCACTATCTGTGGGGTCATCTTTATATTCTTTCTAAACATCATGCACTCCCTCACTACACCTCAGCAATGTGGTGACAAGTTATTTGTCCAGTTTCTGCCTAGCCGATCTTAAAGCCAGCTTACATCCTCCAGGCTCCTTAGGAAAACAGTGATCGTGACTAGCTAGGGCTCCTGCCCTGATGCTCAGGCTCTAATTACAGATTTTTTTTTTCCAGTAATCTTGATGTCAAGACTTCCTATGAGTTTCTTATCTTAAATCAAGGCTAAGTATCAGAGTTGTACTTTCTGCATCATAATCTCCAGAAAAAACTGACCAGACTGAGTATTTATCCGGAATGTTTTCAACTAGTGTTTCTGACCTGGCATTTTTCACTTTTTGAATATCTATAAAGACTTCACTGGCTGAGCACTCATAAATTGTGTGTCTCATATCTTGGAAAACTTCAGATTTCATATTTCTAGATTAGGGGTGCTCAACATCTATGAAGATTATCCCTAGATTCAGTAAAGTTTGCTAGGGAGCACCTGTGAGAGTCTTCTGTGGCTCACCTTTTACAGGACTGTCATTTAAGGAAGCCAGCTATAGTTGTGAACTATTTTTCAGACTTCTGTAAAAAATGTTGCTGGTTTATTCAATCCAACAATCTGAAGAGCAAATATGAAATTGTCTTCAGCAACTACATTAACTGTAGGCTCAACACTAGACCAACTGCTCTAAGCCTAACCTTCCTGACAGCCTGCTCAGCCTCACATCCCAAACTGATCAGCTGCTTACACCAATTCCTTACACTAAATGCCTCCGTATACAAATACACATAGATATATAAATATATACCTCCTGCCAAGGGCTTCTCTGATAAAGCCCACATATACCCCTTAGCAAGGCTTTGATGTGAGTTGAGTTTGTGTGTGTGTGTGTGTGTGTGTGTGTGTGTGTGTTTATATTTTTCAACAGCATTTTAAAATGTCACTACCCATTTCTGCCTTGCAGCACTTATGAGGTAAGGCTCCTGGGCCAGTTTGTTGAACTCTATATACTATACTATTTATTTAGGTCTACCTTTTTTCCCCTTAACTTTGCTAGAAACTGTCATAAGATTAGGGTAAAAGCAAACAGTGATCTTTGAGACGATAACGGAAATGCAGATGAGGGACAGATTTAAAGGACCCTATCAGACGAGTAGCACCTGCAAGGACTAAAGAAAAATGAAGAATCAAAGATGTTCCTTGTTCTCTAACTCCAAGTGAAACAATGTGACCACACATGGAAACAAAAATAAAAAAATAAAAAACCAAAACAGAAAGAACTCTATTGTCCAGCAGGCTCAATAGGAAGTGCTTGTAGCATACCTTGTCAAATGGAAAAGCAGTGTCAATGTGTACTTGAAACTAGGATTATCTCTGCATACCCCTGTCTCTGTATGTACAGTGTAATTATAATTAGTCATCAATAATTAACACTGTAACTGCTGAACAGAGTTGAGAAATTATGGAATCCTGATCTACTTTATGAAATCAATTTCAAAGTTTCACCTTTTCTTTCACCCACATAGTCTTACTGAATACCTTATTTATTACACACCCTAGTAAATCCATTCTTTGCTTTCTAAATCCTTCAATGGTTTTAGGCAACTAAGGAATTATTTTTCTGGATCAGCTCTTTGACAAGAGATATAACTGTATATACTGAACCATTTTTCCATGAATAAACTACTGCAGAAATCCACCTTTGTTATGAATACTGGTTCTCATATTCCCATCAAACACACTGGTTTCATCTGGATTACAAAAATTTCTTATCATCCTTCAAAAAATTTCTGGGGACAAAGAAACAATTCTAGAACTGCGTGGCTATCAGTTCAAGTTCAAGGTTTCAAACTCAGACTGCTAAATTAGAAAATGATACTATTACCCAGACCAGCTCTCTGCAAATGCAGTTCTCAGCCTCAACAAGAAACTGTTTTTGACAACAGATAGAGACCACTACAGAGATACAGGGCAAACACAGACAACACTTGACCAGGCAGGGGCTGCACAACCCCAACGGATACATCCCAATCAAAACCCCTTCACAGAAGCCTCAGGGAGCATGGAGGAAAAGACAGCAGAAGGACTGTAAGAACCAGAGGCCCAGGACACCTGCTATAGACACTCTCTTCAGGACAGGGCAGGAATGTTGCTACTGTGAACTCTCAACAATATGGCTGACTGCACAGGACCTGTGAAGACCACACAGGCTGACATATAGACCCAGATGGAGGAAACGCCCCAAAGCTCTACTCCTAGATACAGTCAGTAGCTGCTGAGAGAGGGAGGGTCCACTTTTCCCAAGGATCAGTCTCCTGATTACACCACTGTCAGTGGTGAACCCTGAACACATCCATATAGGCAGCACTATCTAGATTCAGTAGGGTTTTTACAGGTTAGTGTGTGTGTGTGTGTGTGTGTGTGTGTGTGTGTGTGTGTGTATGTGTAAAACAATAATAATTATAGGAGGGGTTGTAATGCTAGAGTGATGTGGGGGACACTAGAGTTGGAGAAAGGAAACAAAGGGGTGTAACAATGATATAAATACAGTATACTCATGATAAAACTCTTGAAAAATTAATTTTAAGCTAAAAAAATCTAAGATAGTTTTAAATGTATAAATTCTAAGATTTTTCTCATTTGATAGTATATAAACCATCACACCAATTATTCATTATAATTTTGTATATAGTACAAAACTATCTTCAATACTACAAATACTATAAAAAATTAGAAACTTATCTCCTAGTGTTAATATTGTATGCCTATGTTATGCGTTTGTATAAGAGCCTGAAAAACACTATCAAATTTATAGTGTGCTACAATATAGCCATATAAATTTATACTAAAACAGGAATCAGGGTAACAGCACTGGGGGAAGTTTCCAAAGCTCCAACTTCTCAGCGTTCTATCACCACCTGAAAGTCAATTTTCACCTTTTCCACTGGCTGCATTTGTTAGCTCAGGTTTTGTTCGGGGGCTCTGTGTTCCTGCAATATGGTAGTACTAGATTATAAGGCTACTGACAGCAGCCCCTGCTGTGACTCCACAAAATAGCGGTACAATAAATCAATAATATAGAATCTTTCCTAGTAAAGAATAGGGCACAAAAAGGGCCAGGTCTACCTTTTCAGTAATGAATATATTCTAATTTAACCAATTTAGCTGCTAGCTTCTGAGGAACTCTGAGACCAGGGCCCCAGCAGGTGGGCTCGGTACCTACCTAAGAGCACAGCTCTCAGTCAGAACCTCAGCAACAAGGGCAGACCAGGCCCCTCCGACCTGAGAAACATGGATGCCCACAATCCTGCCAGGCTACTCAAGTTACATTCTCATGCTAAAAACAAACTAAAAATAAAAGTAAGTTTTTTTTAAAAAGTGCTTAGTGAGAAAAGGCCTTGGGAAAAGGCTTAAACTGGGAAGAGCAAGACAGCAAACAGCAGTGGTCCTTAGGCCAGCTTCCTTCCAAGCCACACTTGGGCAGCGCAATCACATGGGGCTGGAGTCTTCACAGCAGCCCTCTCTGAATTGTATTCCATTTTGCAGATGGTGAAGCGCAAGGCTCCACGGGTGAAGCCCCTGAAGTGGCAGCATCAAGATCATGTAGGCCAGTCCCCAATCTTCCATGACAGCACCACTCACTCACTCACAGGGAGCAGGGCGTACCTAAGGATCTGGCAAGTGAGGTTCCAGGAGTGTCCGTGGTAACAGAGAACCTGGAGACCACCTTTAGACAACAACGGTTCAGCAGCATCTTGGGAGCAGGAAGAAACTGAGAATGTCCAAGTTCTAGGTTTGCTTTTTCTTTTGATTTTTTTTTTAAATAAGAAAGTCAAATAGAATTCTGCTTCCTACAGAAGAGCGTTTATAAAGTTAAAAAAAAAAAAAAGCAAGAGAAGCAGTTTGTCAATTAGAGGAAATAGCAAACATTCACAGAGAGGAAACATTAAAATTTAGGTTAGCAATAAATTTGTTTAAAGCTCAAGGGCTTCTACAAAATACATAGATTACATCAATGTGGTAGCTGTGTTTATTTCTGCTTAGCTTCTGGTTCTGTCTCCCACAATAACACACTCCAGCTAACCATCTTTGTGGGATTCCATATTGCCGCCCACCGCCTCACTCACAGGAACTGTGCCTGTTCCCAGGAGCGCCTACTTCTCAGACCTCAGATTCTGCAGACTGGTAGGTGTGAACCTTGCATTTCCCAGCATTACGAGGCTACAAAGGACAAATAGCTCAGCAGGACACTGCCGTATGGAAGGAGACAGAATTTAGACCTAATGCACTGCAATCCTCACGAAACTATGAATCTTTAAAGGAATTCACAGGCTTCACCTACAACAAAACCACAAGATCAGCCCTCTTGCAACTATAATTTCCCATTGGTTTCCAGTAAAAAGGACATCAAGCCGTAGGGAACAGAAGGAAAGGCTTGATAAAGGAATGAAAATTTGCCTGTGGCCTGTTTAATAATATTATGCCCAAATGACTTGCTTTTCCTCACAAATACATCTGGGAAACAGTAGAAGATCCCCAACTCTGAGTGCTTCTCAGTGTCTTTGTCCATGTTGCCACTGTTTCTTTTTCTTTTCTTTTTTTTATTTTGGAATTTTTCATAAGATTTCTGTGAAAAGCATGTATTGTACTGTGGTGGGGCAGGGAATTCCTGAGAGGCTATGTCACAAGTCCTGCTTCTGCTTGGATGCTCAAATCACATCTTTCCTGGTGTGGAGTTCAGATTCAGGCTCAACTGGACCATGATAATTTTTTTTTTTTACCTTTTTTTGTTTGGTTGGTTTGTTTTGGTTTGTTTTGTTTTGGTTTGTTTTGTTTTGGTTTGGTTTGGTTTGGTTTGGTTTTTTGGTTTTTGGGGGTTTTTTGTTTTGTTTTGGTAAGAGGCACATATCTACCATTCCACATACTTCCTGTATCTAATTCATCTCCACTTAAACTGGCTAAGATTTACACTCACCTTCAGAACTAAAACTTGCCAAAATGATATTAAAACTAACCCATTATAAGAAACCTGAAGCAAACAATAAATGTTTCAAAACATATCCTGAACAGTGGTATCTTAGAGCACCAGAAAAAAAGTACCAAAGCTGACCTGGTGAGAAACTGCTCTAGGTAATTAACAGCATCATTTTTTTCCTTGCTTTCCTTGATATGGAAATCATCACAAATTGTTGAGTTATCCTTGCACGTGAGGCATGCTCATCTCTGTGTGTGTGCTGCCAAGGGTCACCACGGGCCACCTTTAACCTGGCACCAGTGCTCCCCCCATCTCCTTGCCCTCTGCTCCCATTCTCAACAATCTGCTGGAAACTTCCAAGTCCCATCAACATGCCAATTTCAACTTAACCCTGAACCTTCACTGTGCCATTCTGAGTTATATTATCCTACTTTCAAAAAACTGTGTGCACAGTATGATTGCAGATGGAAGGAGAGAGTGTGAGGATAGCTTTACAGTGATGAGGTTAAATCTCACCATCAGATAGGACCGGCTTTATAAAGGATATAGCGCCTTTCCCTTCTAACATGAAAGTCTATAAAGCATCTTTCAGCAAGGCAAAAGATTCCTACCAATATCAAGAGCCACTGGCATCTTGAATTGCCCAGCCTCCAGAAAGATAAGAAGATATGAATATCATGTCTATTGTTCAAGCTACCCACCTAGTCTGGGAGTCACATAGGCTATGGTATTCTGCTATGGTATGGTGAGCCAACTAAGGAAGATTTTGGTACTCTAGATTCTTACTCTGGCTAATAACCACCATAGAAGAGAGGTTGTTTCTGATCGTTGGGCTCCATCCAGAAAGGTATTCCGGAAGTGGGGAGGTATTAAAGGCTCCCCAAATTATCCTAAAGTGCAGCTGATTACCAGAGCCAGCATGAGTTATGATTACTACCTCTAGAGACTCTCTAGTTGTTTTTTTAAACTACCTCTCTAATTCACAGCACAGCACACAGCAGAGATGTAATGAAACGACTTAGCGAATACTCTACAAGACAGCTTCAAAATTCCATAGCTATGAATATTTATTCTGTTAATGAGCACTACACCTCTTACCACATTAGAGGCTATATACAAAATGAGTAAGACAAACAAACTTCCCTATTCTGCACCACAAACATTTGAAAGGCTGTGCTCTCAATTAATCATTAATCATGTTTAATTTAAGCTATAAAAACTCCCAGTAACAATTCATTATTATAACAAGAAAAAAAAAACCCACAATATCAGTTCTTTACAATTCCCAGCAATTCTTCTAATGTAATGATCTAATACAGCCCTTTGGGCTAGAAGTTTGTGTATTAATGTTCTTGTCTGGGTACAGTTTTATTAGTTTCACTTATATTAAGTACTGCCTAGTATTTCTCATCTTTTGACATCTATAAACATGTATTTCCACAAATAAGCAATTAATTAAATAATGGTACTAATTTAGTTTAATAAAAAATAGCAAGGGTTTTGTTCTGAACCTCCTGTGCTAAGTCAGAAACCCCTTGCAAACCATGAGGAAGATTTAGAATCGCAAACACTCAAGGCTTGAAGACACTGTAGTATCTGGTTTATCTACCTCTCCTCCCTCTCATCCCAAAATTTCCTACATTGCTACCTACAGCTGACGACGCCTGAACCCAGAAGTCAGTCCTGCATCCTCCCATCTTGGTGAAGCACAGCACAGGTGCCTTCTTGGTGGACCATCCCCAACTGTCTGGGCCTTTCCAGCCATACATGGATAAACCCTACTGTTTACTACACTACTGTTTTACCTTCCTGCTTTCTACTTCAAGTTTTCCTTTATCTCCAATAGTTTTAGGCACTACACATCTACAGATCTCACATTACATCTCAAGAAAAAACAGCTGGACTTAGAATGAGAGAAACACCATACACTGTCTACATTATTTTTTTATATAGTTCTTAGGTGAATTTCAATTACTTTTTTAAAGACTGAAGAGGGACAACAATCAGGGAAGCTTCTTATGAAAGTTTTAAAGAAATGGACAACGAAGAATGAAAAAGAATGAAACAAAAGAAAAAGATGCATATATCTACATGGTCAGTTCCAGGTTCATCTTAGGCCAGTGTTACTCAAGATATTTCTACTACAATCATGAAATACATTAAAATACAGGGTATTTATGTAAATACCCATTACTACCCAAATTAAGATTCCTGATAGTTTCAGATGAATTAGTTTTAGGATGGAGCTGGTGTTAGCATTTTGTCTAAGCCACACCCAACAGCCTGGCCCACTATAAAAGGAGCCACTTGCCCCTCCTTGCTCTCTTGCTCTTCCTCCTCTCTTGCCTCTTGCTCTTGCCTTCCTGCTCCTGCTCTCTCCCCATTCCCCTCCCCCCCCCCCCGTATCCATGTCAGGCCTCTATTCCTCTACACTCTCTCTCTCCCTGCCTTTCTCTGCCTCTACTACCCTCTTAACTTCCCTTCCATGCCCTGAATAAATTCTATTCTATACTATACCATCGTGTGGCTGGTCCCTCAGGGGGAAAGGATGCCTCAGCATGGGCCCTCTGAGGCACCCCCTTCCCCCATACCTCACCACACTTCCACAGACTATACCCCCCTCTAAAAAACCCTCCTTGCTACTGCCTTCCTCCCAACTCCTGTGCTAACAAGTAAACTGAAAAGTGGTTTGTAAATCCAGCTCCTGTGCCTCCACACCAGAACAACCTATGCAGTTTTGGTGCACAGGAAATGATCAAACTGAGGCTAACCTTTCCAGAAAGAACATTCCACTTCCTCCACCTTGTTTCCCTTATACTTCCCTTTCTAAGAGAACCATATCAATAAAACTATCGAGAGAATCTCCTACAAGCATTACTTGTCAATAAAAAAGCTTATGGCCAATGAGCTGAGGCAGGAAATAGGAGGTGGGACATCCAGAGGAACGGAGAGAATTCTGGGAAATAGTCAGAAATTGGAGAGATTCGTCCCAGAACACTAAGGAGATGGACATAAGATGATGAAGAAAAGAACCAAGCCATGTAGCTGAACTCCGGTTAGAATAAAGGGGAAAACTGAGTTATGAGCGAATCGTAGAACAAGCAGAAGCTTATAGCCCAGGCATTTATCTATAAATAATTACTCTCAGAGTCGTTATTTCTGGGAATTAATGGTTGGAAGGAAAAGCAAAGAGTTACATCGAACACTGCATGTAAAACATTCAAGTGGAACCTACACCTCGTGACCTTCCTTTCTACTATTCCTAAATTAAAAAAGAAAAACAGGGCTGCTCAAAGAAATAACAAATTCTATGAACCAGTATAAGATAAATCTTAGGTATCTCATATGAAGAAAATAAGGAAATGTTCAAAAAACAAGATCATATCACAAGGATACAGAAGCTGGTGAAAAAAGACACACAATAGTCAAGTTTGAACACAAACGCAATTCCATATACAGATAAGCCGTAAACCACTGAAAGTGGGCCCTGTGGGTCCTTACCAAAAACACCCATAATACATCCCAAAGTGCTAGGGGACAAAAATGTCAACACTCACCTAGTAAATGTAGACGAAATGCTAATGGCAGAATACCATTTTATAACCATCATGGGAAATGGTGTATAATGTAAGAACCAACTGATGCTAAATCAAAGGCTTTTTAAGGGCACATTTACACAGCATAGTGATCTACCTACAGAGTATGTATTAATTATAAGAAGGAGGAAAAAACAACAAAGAAAGGGAAGGCTTTTGGTAAGTAACCAAAATTACTACCACCAACAAAAACAATCACAGGCCATGTGACTCCAGATATGATACTAAGAAAGATACATCACTTACACTGTCAGCTAAGTATGGATAAATTTGATCTAATCAAAACTCAGAACGGCAGAAGACAAGGGAAATCCTAATTGTTATCATGTAACTAAAACCTCGTGGTCCCTCTTCTCTCAAGACAGAATTGGAAATTCTTGAGGGTTAAGGACACTTCCATATTTACCGTATTCACAGGGAAGCCCTCAACTGGCATGACTCAGGCTTCTACCTCAAGTCTTCTTTCTGTGCATTTTGTTTATTCCAACGTCTGTAAAGTTTGCACAGCGACCCATTCGAACGCCATCAAGTTGATCCACTGGGACCAAAACAATGCATTTTCTAAGGCAAATATACTTCTAGGCTAGAAGTATACACATACACATGCACAGGCCAACTAGTTACTGTTTTCACTCTGGAACACCATGGTCATTCATGTCTAAAGAGAATCTAGGAAATAATGATGCGCAATTGTAATCCAACATTTTGGAGGCTAAGTAAGGGGATCACACAAATTTGAAACCAGTGTGCATTACATAGTAAATTCAAGGTCCCCCTGGGCACAAAAAAAAAAAAAAAAGAAAAAGAAAAAGAAAAAAGAAAAAAAAAAGAAAGAAAGCCAGGGCAAGTCTGGGTCTGCAACCCCAGCTGCACCTAAGCAGGTGTGGTGGTGCATGTCTGGAATACCAGCCTGGCGAGGTGTGGGCATCAGGAGGAGCACAAGGGTAAGCTGAAGGCTAGACTAAACTACATAAACCCTGCCTTGGAAAATAAAAGCAATGATAAATGTTAAATTTCCAGTCAGTGCATATCACCTCACATAATCAAGCACATAATGCTCAAGGGAGAGAAAGATTCTTCAAATATGTTTAGACGTCTAACTTACCAGCAAGTAAGTTTCCAACAAATGTAAGTGCTAGTTCTAAGTGCATATTTCACCAGTTAGAAAAAGAACCAGAGTAAGCCTGGTCCTTCAGGGCCTGTCACAGCAGCCTTCTCCCACCACCGTACACCTAAGCAACACCCACGGGGCATCATCATGATCCTCATCTCTCTCCACCTCAAGCTTAGCAAGGCCCAGATCTCTCCACTTAACCAGATTCCTGGAAAAGAACAGCAATGAAAGGACAGCCCCAGAAGGACACAGACAAACAGACAGACAGACAGACAGACAGAGACATCTTGCGAAAGTATAGGGAAAGGAGGAGCCTGTGCTAGCTGACAAGGGAAGAGAAGCCTTGGGCATCTTTAAAAGGAGGCAAGAGAAAGTGGTGGGCAGGAGCTCTCCTGGGTAGTATGCCAAAAACATGATTTCCTGTGGCTGTCATCTGGAAACATAATTGTCTTAGTCAGGGTTTCTATTCCTGCACAAACATCATGACTGAGATGCAAGTTGGGAGAAAAGGGTGTATTCAGCTTACACTTCCACATCGCTGTTCATCACCAAAGGAAGTCAGGACTGGAGCTCAAGCAGGTCAGGAAGCAGGAGCTGATGCAGAGGCCATGGAGGGATGTTACTTACTGGCTTGCTTCCCCTGGCTTGCTCAGCTTGCTTTCTTGGTGAACCCCAGACCATCAGCCCAGGGATGGCAGCACCAATAGGCCCTTCCCCCCTTGATCACTAATTGAGCAAATGCCTTACAGCTGGATTTCATGGAGGCATTTCCTCAACTGAAGCTCCTTTCTCTGTGATAACTCCAGCTTGAAACAAGTTGATACACAAAACCAGCCAGTACAATAATAAATTCAGAAAAGTTTCATGAAATACCAGACTAGGCAAAGGTGTAAGTAGGTAGCTTCTTGATATTTTCAGTTACTGTGTTTTATACTTTGTTAGGGGCAGGAGCTAACTTCTAAGACTGTTATCAAGTAGAAATCAAAATAAATGTTTAAAGCAATAGCACCAAAGAGGACCTGATGTAAATTAAAAGTTCTTATCTGTGGCGTAACCTATAAAACCTTATGTATCTAGTTTCTCAAATATTTTTGGACTAATTTTTATATCTTACTCGTTCCTTCACTAACTAATGAGTTGAAGAAAATCTCTAACACATATCCATTTTTTGCATGAGTCATATTTTTGCCTTTTTGAAAATTATAGCCGGGCGGTGGTGGCGCACGCCTGTAATCCCAGCACTTGGGAGGCAGAGGCAGGCAGATTTCTGAGTTCCAGGCCAGCCTGGTCTACAGAGTGAATTCCAGGACAGCCAGGGCTACATAGAGAAACTGTCTCAAAACAACAACAACAAAAAAAAATTATATCAAGCATGAATTTTAACATTTGTATTTATAGGTGATAGTAGGTTGTATGTTTTTTTTAAAAAAATCTTTGAAAGTTTTAATCGCTGAATTTGACTAGATTTTTCTAAAATATACAACGTTTATAGGAAGTATTGAGTTTGCAAAGAACCTTAACTTGAAATAAGATAAACTTAAATCCTAGTATAGGAGAATGAGCTGCACTATAAAACTCTCCCAATAGTATTGAGATCAAAGGTCCCAGTTATGACTGAAGGTTAATAATCTATCAGAGCAGAGGCTAGAGTAGATACATACACACATATACACATACACACACACACACACACACACACACACACACTGTTAGTGAGTAATGAGTCAGCAGAACTGGGATAGTGCATGCAGAGCCAGAGCGGCATGTCCGAACCACCTAACAAGTACTTCAGTGTCAGAGGATCTGAGAGTGCAGCTCTGGCAGGCCCCTGGATGAAGTCAATCCCTCTCGCTACCACTTTACTTGGTAACCTCTTGTCCTTTCTCTAGTCTCTTCCACTTATTATAGTATAAAAGAGTAAGCATGACTGTGGCTGACAAGCCTTCAAGGAGTGTGTTACCAACTTTATAAATGGAAAAGTTTCAAGGAAAAGTCACACAAGAAGATGGATGCAGCCTACATCTCATGGCTGGGTCCAGACTTTGAGAAGAAAACAAAAGAAAAAAAAAAAAAAAGAATGGAAATGCTTCATCATAGAATTCAAGGCCCTGCGCCAGCTAGCTAGGTGTCCATCTCAGCCCACCTTCTTAACCTTTTTCCTTATGGCTCTCCTCTGGACTCTGCCGCTCTGTCAGTTCAATGGTTTTTCAAGCATCTGCCACTTTGAATGCCCACAATGGTCCCAGCCCCCAGCTCTTTTCATGGTAGCGTCTTCTCATCCTTGACATATTAAAGCAAATGGCGCTTCTCCATAAGCTCTTAACTTAGCAAAAGTACCTCTCTCCTCACACTCTGTCTTCATAATGTGTCTTTAAGGGTCTGTGAACAAACAGGGGGAGGCTATTTGGAGTGGGGCCCTTGTTTGTCCTATACCTTCCGGTTTCCTAGATTAGGCCCGGTTGACAGGCTAGGCTGGAAAAAAAAAACAGGTGGTTTCTAACAAAACTTGGCCCTAACAGGCAACAGCTCCGTAGCCTTGAGCACACTCTACCTTCAGAGGGGGTTAAGAGCAACAAGAAACTGCTGAGAGCAAATATGAAGTATTTGTGTGTCTTACATTTTCTCATCTGTCTAAATAAAGATCCATGCAGGCCTTTACCCCAGCGGCTCACAACCTGTGGGTCACCAGCCCTTTGGCAAGCTTCTATCTCCAAAAGAAAAAAAGGAAAAAAAAAAAATATATATATATATACACATATATACATATATATAAAATGTGTTTCCTAACGATAGCAAAATTACAGTTATAAAGTAGCAATGAAAATAATTCTACAGTTGGGGAGGGTCACCACAGCATGAGGGTCTCAGCACGAGGAAGGTTGAGAACTGCTGCTTTAACCTGAGTGCCCCTATCGCTATCTGTATGAGATTATCTTCAAGGTCATAAAATACCAAAATCATGCACTTTACTGAACTTCCCTTACCCATTCATTACAGCCTCCCACCCTCCAATCAAAGTAGTCACCCTCAAACCAAATAAGACTTGGTATGTTTTACCACGTAATTGCTGCCCAGGTTGCGGCTTCAAAGCCTGGGCCTACTGCTGTTTCAGCGTTCAGCCAAATATTTTGCCTCCAACTGGTAGGATCGAGTCCACAACTGTTATAGGCTTCAAATTATAGAAGTCCCCGAGTCTACCACCATCTGCGCTCAGACGTGATATACACATATACACTTACAGACATTAAGTGGAGCGTAAGCAGGGTGCTGCAGCAGATGAACAGAGGTCTGCTCTGGGCAGTTCTATGAGGAACAGACATTTGAGTTCAAATCTGATGGACAGGAAGGAGCTAGGGGGAGGGACTATAAGCAGTGGCTTAACCTTTCTGAGCCTGCTGTTTCCTTCTCTGAAAATACAGAGAGAAGAACCAACCATGCAAACACTATTCCGGGACAACTGAATACACTTAATAATAAAGTGTCAAGTTATTTGAATGATATACCTAGTTTCCATCCTATTTGAGGGCCACATGTGACCTTTTCGACTCAGAACCTTCAAAGTTTGAAAGTCTCTAACCTTGAGGTTTTTCTATCCGTAAAGACTAGACTCATTACCTTTCCATCCCTGCCTCTTCGCCGTTACTTAAAAGCACCGTTACTTAAACGTGCGCTTCTGTAAAACTTCCTGAGGAACTGAGCTTGACTGCAAACCTAAGTGGAGCCATGCAAGCTAAAACGACACGGAAGAGGTTTGGGAGAGCCTTTCCAAGAAAATGACTCTAGCCAGTCGCTCCTGGAGCCTTCGTTACACAGGGCTACAAGGATGAACTTGGGAGTTGGCCGGCATAAAATTACCGGAACAAAATGTCATTGTGCACCAGCAAGAAACTTTACAGATTTCTGAGACAGCCGTGTCTACACCCGATATTGCTTCAAAGGAGCCTGTGCCCCAAGGAAGAAAAAACAAATAACAAACACTAGACGGTGAAGAGATTGAAGAGATAATGGAAGTTGACATAAACCAACCCAACGCCCCTCACTGAGCAACTAGAGCCCCAGCGAGCGGCAAAAGGACGGCCAGTCGCGGAGAGGGGAAACCCAGCCTCCAGGCTAAGTGAGGCGCTAACCGCGGAAGCCGCGCATCCTCGGGCCACCGAGCTCTGGCGCCGGGCGGAGACCCGCGCCCAGGCCCTCACAACCACGCCGACCCCAGTACCTGCGGGGTCCAGCGCCATCTCGGAGGGCGGAGAAGCAGGGAGCCACTCACAGGCTACCGGGCCGAGAGGGGAGGAGCCTCAACTGGGCTGCGCGCGCAGCCGATCGCCCGCCAGCTGTCTCCCGCAGGAGGAGAGCCTGAGCGCGACCTCTACCTTGAGAACAGGCCACGCCCCCGTCCCCTGTTCCTACTTCCGGTTTGTTCTACGCCTGCGCCTGACTGCCCTCTCCCGGAATCCCGCTGTAGAGTGGGCGGGTTTCTCAGGGAAGGGCCCCGGGGGCGTGGCCACGCATGTGCTCCCAAGAGGCTGCCTAGTGTGCACTGCTAGGCTTTTCGAAGAAACACATGGGGTTTGAGGTTTGGGCCTCTTATCGCAAAGGTACTGAAAGTCCCGGCCATTCAGTCATTTGTCCTTCTGTTCCTGTCGGGTTTCAACCTCAATCTTGAGTGCCAAGAGGAAAAGTAATAAAAATAAAGCCCTAATTCTCAACATGCTGTTACTGGGACAAAAGCCACCTGCAGGAGTCCTGCACAGGAGACCTGTTTTGTGAACATCCTCTGGGCGTCCAGTCCAGTCTGGGTGATGTTATGGATCTTGACACTCCTTGAAAGCTGTAGTTTGTTGCTGACATAAGGGAAAGGAACAGTTGCCCAAAGGTAACTTTCTGGGTGCCACTCAGGCCTATTTCTGCACACTGACCGACCTTCAGTTCTGAGTCTTCATCAGATCTCCATTTAATGAGCTCGAGCCTGCAAAGGGTGAGTGAGGCCAGGGACAGATGTTTGGGGAAACATGGAGCAGCTGCCTCTTTCCCTGTGTGGGATTTAAGGCTTTCAAAACGATCCTCTCCCCACCTACCTGCAGACCTCCTTCCCTGCTGCTGAGTCCGCCTGGTCAGTTGGCAGAAAAGATACCACAGTTGAACAGGCCTGGGAAAGTGTGTCTCTGCTCAGCAGGGCTCCCATTTAAGGGCCTATTTAGACAGAACGCTCTCATTACAGCTGTACGCTGAGGTGCCAGGGTAGAGAATTAAACCTTCACTCAGCCAGGCAGGAAGTCGGTTCCTTCACTTGTATGTTTTATAAATGTGCTGAGAAACACACACGGACACGGCTATGGACACCCTTTTTATTTGGCTGGAACTGAATGATTTGATTTGTTGGATCAGGCAGATACTCATTTAGCTCAAGCTGACCACTGCATGTGTAACAGAGGCACCTGAAGATTTTAGAGACGGATGAGTTATAAGAACAGAAGTCAAGCACCCAACATTCAAGTAATCAAACCACATATGCAAAACATATCTTGATAAAGGGAGTAAGTTGGGTCTGCTTCCGTTGGAACTGTGTATGCTCTCTTCAGTTTCATTTCCACGGTCATTCTTAGGAAAGCACTCAAAACAGAACACATCTCAGAGACTTTGAGGGGCCTCTTATATGGTTTTTGCCATGACTGTCACTTGAAACATTATAGTTCAGTATTTTCTACTTAAAACAATTCACCTTTCAGAATATCTAAACAATTGCTACTTGCCTTTTGCCTTATCCTAGACAATAATATTTTGGAAACTTTTTATTTTTCAGTGTTCCCCAAAATTGACTATTAGACTTTCCATACCAGGAAAAGCAGAGCTATACACCTTGATATGTGGTACTTGAATGCCTTTCTCATAGTAAGTGGAATGCTTTGGGGAAAACATTTACAATATTTACAAGTCATTACAGTACAAATTAACTCTTAAATACAGTACACACCATCCTTTTTTTAAAAGAGATTTATTTATTATTATACGTAAGTACACTGTATCTGTCTTTAGGCACACCAGAAGAGGACATTAGACCCCATTACAGATGGTTGTGAGCCACCATGTGGTTGCTGGGATTTGAACTTCGGGACCTTCAGAAGAGCAGTCAGTGCTCTTACCCGCTGAGCCATCTCCCCAGCCCAATATATATTCTTAAGAATTAAGTCTTAGAAAATTGTTGTGTTCAGGGTGGAAGCCAAGAAAACTCCCTTTAGAAACAGAAGCTTAAAAAATGGAAGCTTTGCCATGTCCCCACCCACAGGACAGTCAACAGGGTCCCTGAACCACCTAGGAGAAGGCGAGAGACAAGAGACATGAGAGACAGACAGCAAGACAGTATTCTGATCAAGCTGTCAAATTTTATTTTTTTACACAAGGCAATTTAAAGGGAATCAAGCAGGTGTAGGGAGGGGTGAAGGGGGAAAGTCATTGTATTCAGGGGAACAATCTCAGGGGGCTAGTATCATTTCTCAGGAACAGTTTCTCAGAATTGTCTCTCAGAATCTCAGGGAAACCTGGCAATTGATGTAGGAACTTGGCAGAGGAAATTGATGATGATGAGGTGAAGTGGAAAGGAGTTGCTATGGTAACCTAACCACGGGTAAGCTTCGTTTGTTCTAGCCCACTCAGGTGAGCTCTGCGTGTACTGACCATCTAGCTTACTTGGCTAATCTTTAAGCTAGTACTTTTCCTTCTAAAAGCAGGCTAGGAGAAGCAGGCTAGAAATGGCTGAAAGGAGGGGGTTTTGAGATCTATGTGAGAATGGCTCCTGGCATTGCCAGGCAGTGGTGGCATATGCCTTTAATCCCAGCACTTGGGAGACAGAGGCAGGCAGATTTCTGAGTTCGAGGCCAACCTGGTCTACAGAGTGAGTTCCAGGACAGCCAGGGCTATAGAGAGAAACCCTGGGGGCGGGGGAAGATAGAAAAAAAGAAAGCTTTATTTTCTGAGCACTCAGGGAGACAGCCAGTTTGGGATCTGAACTGAGTCCCCAAAGGAAAGTTGTACAACATTTTTATAGGATGGAAACACAGAGTGGGGGGGGGGAGCTGCAGGGTAACCCAATTGTATTTTGACATGGCTTAAATAAGGGGGTACTCCTTGGAGACTGGGCCATATCCAGGGCACCTGGCTTCAGGGTCCTTAAATCCATCTCCTAGATTTTAGGTCCTGAGGTGAGAGTGGTAAGGGGACTAGGGAATGGGTCAGCTGCATGTGAACTTGTTTAACCCGGCCAGCATGGTGGAGAGGTTGTCCTTGAGATGGCTGGACTCAGACAACCTTTTACAACAGAAGCTATCTAGCCATCGGGAAGTCCTCAGATCCCCCTAGACCTTGGGATCTTGAATTTAGTTTCTCTCTATGACTAAATGGAGTCTGAAAACAAAGTGGTAGTACTTAGAATAAGTTTCTTTTGCTCGTTTCCAGCCGAAATAAGTTGGCAACTCAAAACAAGAAAATTTCCAACTTATGGTGGATAATTTCTTAGACAGTACAGAAATTCAGAGTAAGAAAAACACACCGTTCTAGACATGTGAGACAGTATTTCTACAGGATCTACAAATATGGTCCTTAAGGCTAAAACGTGTCTGGTACCCAACAGCCCCACAGTAACCTCTCAGGGGGGATGGAGTGCCAGGTTGTTTGGGGGAGCCATGAAAGACAAGTTAAAATTGTGCTTGGCTTAAAAGATAGTGGCCTGGGTATCGAAGAAGAAGGTTAAGTCATCCCAGTACAAAAATTGGGGCAAAGGCATTAGAGATTTGAAGGACAGTTTTGAAGATCAGCTAGAACACGGAAGCGGTCCGTGGCTGTCCTGGTTTGAGATTGTCAACTTGACAGATACCTAGACACATCTGAGAGGAGAAAACATTAAGTGGAGAAATGCTTCCATGAGACTGTCCTGTAGTCAAGTCTGTAGA
Organism: Apodemus agrarius; assembly: GCA_964023405.1. Taxonomy (NCBI): domain Eukaryota; kingdom Metazoa; phylum Chordata; class Mammalia; order Rodentia; family Muridae; genus Apodemus; species Apodemus agrarius. The sequence continues at coordinate 120,633,380 of OZ030012.1, forward strand.
ACGTTTTCTTGACTAACAATTGGTCTGAGAGGGCCCAGCCCCCTGGGGGCAATGTCGTTGGTGGTGTAAGAAAGCAGACTGAACAGGCCCTGTAGAGCCAAGCCCATGAGCAGTGTTCTTCCTCGGCTTCCGGATCAGTTCCTGCCTCCGGTGGCTTCCTGCCTTGAGATCCTGCCCGACCTCTCTCAGTGATGGAGTATGGCTAAGAGTTGTAAATCACCTCTTTCCTTCCAGAGTTGCTTCTGGTTATGGTGTTTTATCATAGCAATGGAAACCCTAGCTAAGACAGAGGCCGGTCGCCGGGCGTGGTGGCACACACCTGTAATCCGAGCATTTGGGAGGCAGAGGCAGGAGGATTTCTGAGTTCAAGGCCAGCCTGGCCTACAGAGTGAGTTTCAGGACAGCCAGGACTACACAGAGAAACCCTGTCTCGAAAAAACAAAAAACAAAAAAACAAAAACAAACAAACAAACAAACAAAAAAGACAGAGGCCAGTGAATGGAAGTTCACACGTGTGGGAATACAAAGGCAGAAATGGAGCAGGAGGGCCTCTAAACCCACTGAGGAACTTGCAAAGCTTGTGTAGTTAGGAGATCGTACCAGAAGAACCCAGAGGCTTATAACTTAAACGTGAGGCCCAAGGGTGTATGAACTCATCATAAGCAGTCTAGAACGTAGGCACTATTTGAAGGCTAAAAATAGAAAAACAGCATTGGGGTCAATTTTTCCTGAAGATTATTTCATTCACGTTTCAGTGTGTGTGCACGCGTGCCCTAGCTAATGAGCATATCTTGCTAGGTTGAGTGGCTAATGCAGTTCCCAGGCTCAGACCTGGGAACTCTTCCCCCTCCAGCAGCCAGCCAGCTCAGCACCTGCAGCACTGTGAGCTGGCCACCAAGCAGCTTTCCAGGTCAGAACCAGCTTGATCTCTCCAACTTTCGTGGGCACAGTCTATGGTATCTTCAGCAATAGGCTTTATCCTCAAATTCTGGTGTGTCACTAACTATAATGTTGACAGCCTATATTGTTTATTTGGGGGGGGAGTGTTCTTGTGAACCACCCCCAACCCAGCAACAACTTGAAGGGATGTATGTATCCCATACTTGGGTCTGAGCTTTTTGTTTGACTATGGTGTCTAGGAGGAACAGCAGCATCCTGTGTAGAATAATAATTCCAATTAAACTATCCTAAAATATGTGTTACAAAGCTTATAAAATAGGTTTCCACATTGGTCAGCAATTTCTATTGCTTTAACTTACATGTAGTAGTTTATCTGTTCATTCATCAATGGGTAAGGGTCTCTGTTTAGCCTAGAAAATTGAGACGTACCGCAGAAAGGGCACACAGCTAGTAGGAGAGATCTTGCAGCTACACAAGGCTACCTAGACAGAGCTCAACTCATTCCTTCTCAGATTTTTTAATTTATGTGTTACTCATAGATGTACATATGCATACACACATATAATATAAACAAACTTTTTTGTACAGGTAAATGAGTTGTTATACATGGATATGCCATTCTGTATTAATGGTCTAGATGAATCCATGATTTAACTTCCTAGTAAAATCCCACTTAGAAGTGACTGTGTCACTACTAACTTCTCTGAGAATTAATTAGGTTTGGCTGCCCTGGATCCTAGTGCAATCATACAGGAAAGCTTTTTTCCTGTATGATTGGCTTCTTTTGCCCAGTGTCAGAGCTGTGAGATTTGCCTCTATTTCTCTAGCTTTCAGTGTGACATTCGACAGTGATTTGTGCTCAGTTTCCTAACCTGCCAACTTAAAACACAAGCCTGCTTGGGTCATCTGAGCTTTATAGACGACCCATTAGAAATCCTGACAGTCGTATCTGGGTCTCATCATCCTACTCATCATTTAAAGCAATTGTTACGGTGAAATTTATCTTTTATCTCTTCTGTTTTTCCATTTGGAAAACTATTCTTCTGAGCTACTGCTATACTGTGTGTACTAGCCCTTCTAAATTTAATCGCTAAGCATTAGCCTGCCTCAGGACTGAAATCTAGACACTAATATGTTTAACTCAGTATTCTGTGTACCATGCTTCAAGTGAACAGAGATCTAGTAGTGTGCCCTCTCACTTCAAGTGAGGTGGCAGGAGGGGTACCCAGGGCATGGGCAGGAGATGGGGGGGGGGCCAACGTGGAATGATGACAAAGTCACCTCTCACTTTGGAAGAAAGCTTCCTGGGCTCACCTTTGTCTTCTGCTTTGTTTTCTGGGTTACCTTCTTTGAAACAGACCACAGTTTTCTCTTGGGTCAGAGATTTCAGTTCTTTTTTTTTTTTTTTTTTTTTTTTTTTAAGAGGAGGATGAGGAAGAGCCTGGTGTGATGGTGCATGCCTTTAATCCCAGAACCCAGGAGGAAGAGGCAGGTGGATCTTTGTGAGTTCTAGGCCAGAAAGAGCTACAGAGTGAGCTCCAATCCAGCCAGGGCTACACAGTGAGACCCTATCTCAAAAGAAAGGGCGATCGGTATAGATTTAGCTCAGCAGCTAAGAGCATATGCTGTTCTGGCAAAGGACCCAAATTCACTCCCAACATCTTGCAGCTCACATCAGGGGAGCCGACGCCCCTTCCCGGCCTGCCGTGGCAGCTGCTGACCTGTGCATACACCCTCACACACAGACACATCATTTAAAATTTAAAAAAAAAAAAATCTTTAGAAGTAATAATACTGGGACTAGGGATGTGAGTCAGAGGCAGGGAATTTTAACAGTACTCACTAGGCTCTGGGCTCACTCTCCAGATCCTCAAGAAATAATAAAAATGATGATAATCTATTATGCTATAACACATGTCTTCCTGGAATTTTCCTCACACAGGCAAAGGTCCTTTGCAAACTTTCTCACAGGAGCTAAGAAGCCTGACAAAGAACAGTAACGCCTTTTGTTTTCATCTGACGCTGAACCATCAGTGCAGTGGCATGCTGCCTCAGTGGCCAGCTGAACTGAAAACACCTCAGGGGAGGTCAGTTCATGTAGAGTAGATGAACCCGATGGGCTGTACTGAATATCTTTTCACTGTTACTGTGAAAAAGGACAGATGACCTGAGTTCAACATCTGCTTCTCCCTCAAATCAGAGGGCTGCTCCCCCCCCCCATGCCAAGCACTGCCCTGAGTCCTGGGAAAGTAGCAATAAATAAGAAGACGCCCTGGAGATATCTGTTGTTCTCAGATAGTCATAAAGACAAATATGCAAATAAATAGTTAGAACGTGATAGAAAATGGCATGGGAGCCCCAAAAGGAAAGAAATTAATTTCACTTTAAGATCTACTTTAAATATAAATATCTATCCAAACCCTCCTAAAGAACAATTACGCATTGAATAAGAAAAATAAACATGGAAGCCAGGTTTGCAAACTGTAACTTTAATTTTTTAAACCTATTTTTTCATTTTTTTATTCTATATTCTTTGTTTACATTCCTTTCCCAGTTCCCCCCCACCATACGTCCCATAAGTCCTCTCCCCCCCCCAACTATTCCCCAATCACCCCCCCACACACACACACACACCATTTCTCTGTTCTGGTACTCTCCTACAAAACTGGATCCAATCTTTTCAGGCCCAGGGTCCTCTCCTTTCTTCTTCTTGGGAATCATTTGACTTGCTAATTGTGCCTTGAGTATTTAGGGCTTCTGGGCTCATTAATATCCACTTATCAGTGATTGCATTTCATGTGTATTCTTTTGTGATTAGGTTAACAAGTTTAGTATGATATTTTCCAGATCTAACCATTTGCCTACAAATTGCATGAATTCATTATTTTTATGTTTATTTTTAATTGCTGAGTAGTATTCCATTATACACACACACACACACACACACACACACACCACATTTTCTGTATCCATTCCTCCTTTGAGGGATATCTAGGCTCCTTCCAACTTCTGGCTATTATAAACAAGGCTGCTATGAACATAGTGGAGCATGTGTCTTTATTGTATGCAGGGGAATCCTCTGGGTATATGCCCAGGAGTGGTATGCCAGGGTCTTCTGGAAGTGTCATGCCCAATTTTCTGAGGAACCGCCAGACTGATTTCCAGAGCAGTTGTATCATCTTGCAATCCCACCAACAGTGGAAGAGTGTTCCTCTTTCTCCACATCCTCGCCAGCACCTGTTGTCTCTTGAATTTTTAATCTTAGCCATTCTGACTGGTGTGAGGTGGAATCTCAGGGACCGATCAGGAAAGCAGAATCTAAACAGGGACACAGTGATTTGGACCAATTGGATTTAACAGATATATATAGAACATTTCTGCCTAAAGCAAAAGAATATACCTTTTTCTCAGCACCGCATGGTACCTTCTCCAAAATTGATCATATAATTGTTCACAAGACAGATGTCAACAAATACAAGAAGATCGAGCTAATCCCATGCCTCCTATCAGATCACCATGGAGTAAGAGTGGTCTTCAATAGCAACAAAAACAACAGAAAGCCCACATACACATGGAAACTGAACAATACTCTACTCAATTACACCTTGGTCAAGGAAGAAATGAAAAAAGAAATCAAAGACTTTTTAGAATTCAATGAAAATTAAGGTACAACCTACCCAAATCTATGGGACACAATGAAAGCAGTGCTAAGAGGAAAACTCATAGCTCTAAGTGCATCCAAAAAGAAACTGGAGAGAGCATACACTAGCAGCTTAACGGCACACCTTAAAGCCCTGGAAGAAAAAGAAGTTAATTCACCCAGGAGGAGTAGAAGACAGGAAATCATCAAACTCAGGACTGAAATCAATCAAGTAGAAACAAAGAAAACCATATAAAGAATCAACAAAAACAGGAGCTGGTTCTTTTAGAAAATCAACAAGATAGATAAAACCTTAGCCAGACTAACCAAAGGACACAGAAACAGTATCCAAATTAACAAAATTAGAAATGAAAAGGGGGACATAACAACAGAAACTGAGGAATTTAAAAGATCATCAGATCCTACTACAAAAGTCTATACTCAACACAACTGGAGAATCTGGAGGAAATGGACAATTTCCTAGACAGATACCAAATACCAAAATTAAATCAGGATCAATTAGATCAGCTAAATAGTCCCATAACCCCTAAAGAAATAGAAGGTGTTATAGAAAGCCTCCCAACCAAAAAAAAGCATGGGACCAGATGGTTTTAGTGCAGAATTCTACCAAACATTCAAAGAAGACAACACCAATACTCTTCAAACTATTCCACAAAATAGAAACAGAAGGGACATTGCCCAACTCATTCTTCGAAGCCACAATTATGCTGATACCAAAATCACACAAAGATCCAACAAAGAAAGAGAACTACAGGCCAATTTCCCTTATGAATATCGATGCAAAAATACTAAATAAAATTCTTGCCAACCAAATCCAAGAGCACATCAAAACGATCATTCACCATGATCAAGTAGGCTTCATCCCAGGGATGCAGGGATGGTTCAATATACGGAAATCCATCAATGTAATCCACTACATAAGCAAACTAAAAGAAAAAAACCACATGGTCATCTCATTAGATGCTGAAAAAGCATTCGACAAAAATCAGCATCCTTTCATGCTAAAAGTCTTGGAAAGAGCAGGAATTCAAGGCCCATACCTAAACATAGTAAAAGCAATCTACAGCAAACCAGTAGCCAACATCAAAATAAATGGAGAGAAACTTGAAGCAATCCCACTAAAATCAGGGACTAGACAAGGATGCCCTCTCTCTCTCCATATCTTTTCAATATAGTACTTGAAGTTCTAGCGAGAGCAATTAGACAACATAAGGAAGTCAAAGGGATACAAATTGGAAAGGAAGAAGTCAAACTATCATTATTTGCAGACGATATGATAGTTTACTTAAGCGACCCAAAAAAACTCCACCAGAGAACTTCTACAGCTGATAAACAACTTCAGCAAAGTGTCTGGTTATAAAATCAACTCAAGCAAATCAGTAGCCTTCCTGTACTCAAAGGACAAGCAGGCTGAGAAAGAAGTTAGGGAAATAACACCCTTCACAATAGCCACAAACAACATAAAGTACCTTGGTGTGACTCTAACCAAACAAGTGAAAGAACTATATAACAGGAATTTCAAGTCCTTGAAGAAAGAAATCAAAGAAGACCTCAGAAGATGGAAAAATATTTCTTGCTCTTGGATTGGCATGATCAATATAGTAAAAATGGCCATCTTGCCAAAAGCAATCTACAGATTCAATGCAATCCCCATCAAAATCCCAACTCAATTCTTCATAGATCTAGAAAGAGTATTTCTCAAATTCATCTGGAGCAACAAAAAACCCAGGATAGTTAAAACTAATCTCAACAATAAAAGGACTTCTGGGGGAATCAATATCCCTGACCTCAAGCAGTACTACAGAGCAATTGTGTTAAAAACTGCATGGTATTGGTACAGCAACAGAGAAAGTAGTTCAATGGAATAGGATTGAAGACCCAGAAATGAACCCACAGACTTATGTTCACTTGATCTTTGATAAAGGAGCTACAACCATCCAGTGGAAAGAAGATAGTCTTTTCAACAAATGGTGCTGATTCAACTGGAGGTCAACATGCAGAAGAATGTGAATCGACCCACTCTTATCTCCTTGTACTAAGATCAACTCCAAGTGGATCAAGGACCTCCACATAAAACCAGACACACTGAAACTATTAGAAAAGAAACTTGGGAAGACCCTGGAGGACATGGGCACAGGAGGAAAGTTCCTGAACAGAACACCAATAGCTTATGCTCTAAGATCAAGAATTGACAAATGGGACCTCATAAAATTACAAAGTTTCTGTAAGGCAAAGGACACTGTCAGAAGGCCAAAACGGCAACCAACAAATTGGGAAAAGATCTTCACCAACCCCACATCTGACAGAGGGCTAATATCCAATATATACAAAGAACTCAAGAAGTTAGACCCCAAAGAACCAAATAATCCTATCAAAAAATGGGGTACAGAGCTAAACAAATAATTTTCACCAGAAGAAATTCAGATGGCCAAGAAACACCTTAAGAGATGTTCAACATCATTAGTCATCAGGGAAATGCAAATCAAAACAACCCTGAGATTCCACCTCACACCAGTCAGAATGGCTAAGATTAAAACCTATTTTTAATGATGATTTTTAAGTGCTTTAACCTCCTTTGTAGATCACCCCACACCAGAGGTAATAGAAAAGAAAGGTTATGGGGAAAGTGGACCTGTTTTAAAAGGTTCTTTAGCACAACTACCGTCTATGTGGTCTGGAAATCAACAGTTCGGTTTATGGGTTAGTAGCAACAGTCGCCCAATCTACTGGCAAACATTTCATGGATATATCTGCAGTACAGTTCGATAGATTGGGATAGCAAGCATGATCAACAGCAATGACACTACCTAACAGAGACACCCAAGCCTCAGCCTCGACTTGTCAACAAGAGGGACCAGCAGAAATGCCAAGAGAAAATTTTGGCTATGCCTCAGCAAAGACCAACAACCATTGTATAGCTAGTTCTATAATCAAGCCTAAAATCATACAGAGTTCTTTTCAGTTTTTTTTTAGGTCCTACAAGAAATCCTAACAGACAGTGTCTTATTCATTAGTCCATATAACCCATGCCCATGTAGCAGACTTCTGTGACCTCCTTTCTGTATGTGATAACAAATCTTTGTTGTCATGCCAACACACTTAGGAAGAAGGAACTTCAACTGAAGAATTTCCTCCATCATATTAGCCTGTGGGTATGTCTTGGGAAGGGGTTCTTGATTTATAACTAATGTAGGAGGGCCCAGCCCACTGAGGGCGACACCATTCCTAGGCAGGTAGGCCTGTGCAGTATACGATGGTGTGAACCTGGGAGCAAGCCAGTAAGTGGTGTTTTTCTGTAGTTTCTGCTCCCAGTTCTTGCCTTTAGTTCCTGTGCTGACTTTCCTCCTTGATGAACTATAACCTCAAATCTGTCTACTTGATCAGATTACTCACAATCTCAAAATCAAATAAATCCTGCCTTCCTTCATTTGCCTTTGGTCATGATGTTTATCAGAGTAACAGAACCCTACTGCCCAAGCTCTTGCTTGGTACCCTCCTAGGCTTCTCTGACCTACAAGTTTCCATCTTAGGAAGGTTCAGACTATGTTCCCTGGCCTTCCATCCATTTGTCTCCCTGGCTTCTACAGCCTATCAGGACAGGACAAGAACTTTGTCTGATCTGATTTGGCTCATGGGTCCTGAATTTTTGAGACTAGCTATGCCCACTAGAACTGTGGCTTATTCAGCTGTGGGAATGGTGCTCTGGGCCCCCAACTGAAACTTCCCTTTTCACTGAGGCTCCCCAGCAAACACTTGCCTCCTGGGTTCAGGTTATATCCCATCATCCTTCTGATCATCATCTGACTGGCAGAAGACAAAAGGCATGACACCATGGTCTATATTTCTGCTTTAAAATGTTAGTTATACACTCTGAAATCATAAAGGGGGGAAAGGTCTAGGCAGAAAAATAAATAAATAAAATTCAAACACAACCCATCTGTGAAATATTGCTAATGACAGCCTCCTCAACATACCATTAAGAGGGCAGCACAGGCTGGATTTTCAGAGAGGATGAATAACTCAACTCTTCCTTAATTATCCCAGAAGTATTCCAATTATAGAAATTGTTAGCCCTGAAAGATTGTATATTCTGTTTACTTTCAGGGTAAAATATGCCTTGGATTTTCATATTATTTTTACTTTGAAGGTTAGGTTTCAGTATAAGTGATTGTCTATAGCCTACATAAGCTAAATAGGTTTAAACCAACAAAGAAAACCTGTCAAGTTCTGATAAAACAGATGCAAGTGATAATAGCTATGCCAGCATGTCGAGCTTCAAATTAAAAGTTTTAATTGTGCTTGGGTCCGGTAAATTAACTTTGAGAGAAGTCCCTTACACCTGATAGTGATGGTATTCACATGAACAGAAGAAGTTTGGTGCACTGTCTACTAGATTGGATGTCTCACAATTTGTCATTTCACATACTCACTAACAAGCCAGAAGATAGCACATGTCCTAATAAACCTTATTCCTGTTGGGCAGTGGTGGTGCGTGCCTTTAATCCCAGCACTTGGGAGGCAGAGGCAGGTGGATTTCTGAGTTCAAGGCCAGCCTGGTCTACAGAGTACGTTCCAGGACAGCCAGGGCTACACAGAGAAACCCTGTATCAGAAAAACCTAATAAACAAACAAACAAACAAACAAACCTTATTCCTTAAAGCTAATTTTGAAATTTTGACCCATTGGTACCTTTGTTTTGAAGTTTGACATCGTTTCAGTTTTACAAGCAAAATGATGCTGCTTTCCACCACTGGGAACCAAAAAGCTTTTGAGACACTGTTTTTTAATGGGGAAAACTCATAATTTGTTATGTTGTTCTCAGTATTAGAGTATTATATAAGTTTGGAAATACTAGGCAGCGCACGGCTAGAATTTGGTGCCCAGAACATGTTAGACTGTAGCTGCCATTGGGAGCTTTGAATCTCTCTAAGTACCTTGGGCTCCTGTGGGTTGAATCTTAAGAAACAGAAGTCGCTGTCACCATCCCTTTAGTCAAAGAAATACTTTTCTCTTTTGAGTGTTCCAAGTAGAACACTAGACGTGGTAAATGTCCCATCATATGTGATCCATGCTCTGGATCGTCTTTGCAGAAGAGCTGGCCAAGTGCACAGCTCCAGGGACTTGCATTTACCAGCGCAGATCAGACTCAGACTCACAAGATGGTGCTCACTGTCAAGAGCTTAAGCAGTAAGAAGTCAGACTCACCCCTTGGGAACGTGTCTGAATGCCAAGGTCCTGTCCTTTCCCAGTATCTCTAGCCTCTACGTAGCACCTGACCCTACTGTTCACTTTCCTATGTTTTTCTTTTGAACCCTACCCCCACCCCCACTTTGGACTAGACTGAAACCATATGCACTTATGTCTCTGACTAATTCATTATTTTCTCTTTGACTAGTATTCTTCCAGTTTTAAATCTTTCACCTGAGAACTCAGGTCTCCAGTGTGGTCTTTTTCTTATAGATTCAGTTTCAGGAACACAGCTGCTGCATGTTATGAGTTCTGCTTTCCCTCTCAAGTTTCAAGTCTGCATCTCCAGCCTCGTTCTGATACTTGGGGATGATAAGTATCTTATTGGATAGTCACAGGCCTGAAGGACACGGCTCTCTCTCAGAATGAGCATCCGACATCGCCAAGGACTGGAACAGTAAGGCTCTACTTATTGATCAAGTGAATGAAAGACCAGAGTCATGTCTCTAGCCTTAGAGTCATGACATCATGAGCTGCCCAGATTATCAGCAAGTGCTCTCTAGACCTGATTCTGGAGTGCTGAATCTTACAAGCTTTTCATCCAGAGCAGGCTTTCTGATAAGGAACAGGGACATATACCATTGTCTCCTCTTGTAAGAACTGATCCAAATGGGCACATCAATCACTGAAACAGGTCAACATCCCTTGGGAAAGCTGTTCTACAGCCTTAAAAGTAATATAAAGCCTGCCTCAGATCAACACGACGATCCCTTCAGTCATTGTTCATTCTTACCCCTTGAGAGGATGCCCTGCCTCTTCATCAAATGATCCTTTTAGCCTTTGTGCGTTCTCAGCTCACGAGAGTGTGTTCTCTAACAGTGGCATTCATCGCCCAGTCTTCCACATAGTATGTTTGTGTTAATTAATGGCCTCCATGGCGGCTTTCCACTCCCCTCCCTCCAGAGGGTGCTCCCTTTATTCTCAGGCTCTGGGGGCCTCATATGAATTGTTTCAGTGGGGACCATGAGGACCAAGGAGTTGCACAGAGAACCCAGACCACGATTGCTTAAATGCAACACACTGAGTAGAGAATTGAATTCCTCTCAGTACTGGAAGAACTTAACTGTTTTGAGTCTAAATCATCTTTGAACCTAAGTCCTCCACTTAACTCCCCAAACTATACTGCTTAATTTCTCATAGGACAGAGTCTTCCTCCCTATAGTCAGCAGTTCAGAGCCTCTCCTCTCACATGCAAGAAGTTTGCAGTAATCGGAAAGCTTGACCTCTTCTTAATCTAACAGCAGCCAAACTTTCTGCCAGAAATAAGTAATAGACAAAGAATGGACAGTGATTAATCAAGTCATTTATGGGGGGGGGGACACGTGCTAGTTTCAGTTAAGTTTAAATCTATGTTAGGTGTCTATTAAGTATAAGTTAGATGTATATTAACTATCACTGGTAAGATGTATTTTTTGTCTTGGTTTTGGTTTTGGAAACAAGGTCTTATCTAGCCCAGGCTGTCCTGCAGGTCTACGGAGCCAGAGGGTAACCTTGAACTTCCTACCCTTCTAGCTTCCCCTGCTGGGTGGTGCGATTCCAGGTGCCATCACAGTGCCTGGTTTATCTGGTGCTGGGAACTGAGCCAGGGCTTCCTGTGCGCGAGGCAAACGCTGCACAGCTGCATCTCTGCCCCACGAAGGAATAAACGACTGTATAAGGAGCATGGCATGTTCCCCGGCATCTTACTGACGTAAAACACCACTTATAACAAAACATAGGATGTCTGGTTAAGTGTTTTTCATAAATTTTAGTGGATTGTTTCATCAAGATACCAACTGAAAGATCATTATAACATACCTTTTTTAAATGTTATATGCCTTGTGAATTTTAATGGATTACTTGGGAAAGGATAGAGAGATTGCTGTCAGTGATATAATAAAATTCCTTCTTGTCACAAATGTTTATTTATAGAGCCAACGCTTCTGAAAACCTTCTGAAAAGAGTCAATATTGAAATATAACCTACTCTCAGTAATTATTCTAGAAATTAGTAATGTTTATCCACAGACACCTAAACTAGTGGAGAAGACAAGCAGTGCGAGGGGGAGGGGCTTGCTGAAGTGCTGGCCATTAGGAGAGCTTGGCTCTCCTTTTTATATAAATCTATATATTTTAGACTAATTTATTTTATTTTTATGTATATGAATACACTGTTGCTCTTAAGACACACCAAAAGAGGGCATCAGATCCCATTACAGATGGTTGTGAGCCACCATGGTTGCTGGGATTTGAACACAGGACCTTCGTAAGAGCAGTCAGTGCTCTTAAATGCTGAGCCATCTCTCCAGCCTGAGTTTTGCTCTCCTCAGACCACTTGTTTTTGTTTACTAAGTATTTTGAACATATAATCTATTTGCATTTTCCCACTGGCTCTATGGTAAAGTATGTGGAACAGAAAATGAATCTGCATGATGTTATTTAATACGTAAATTGTGTGGTTATAGGAGATGAAACTCTCAGCCTCTGTGCATGTTTCTGCTGTGGAAAATAGGGCAGTTAGGAAAAAATGATATATATTATATAATATATAATATTATTAAGATAAATATCTTAGAAGGCAACGTTTATGAGAAACATGAATAGAAATACAAATTCAAGGACAAAGGGACAAATGAAGTAACCACTGGAGAAGAATTTTTTCATATTTGTTCATTTATTGATTTTTAAGACAGGGGTTCACTGTGTAGCCCTGGCTGGCCTGGGACTCACTCTGTAGACCAAGCTGGCATCAAGCGCACAGAGATCCACCTGCCTCTGACTCCTGAGTGCTGAAATTAAAAGTGTGTGCCACCTAACTGGGCATGTTCATATTTTTTAAGATGATGATAACAAATATCAACTCTTTCTTACAATTTACATCAATTGGTATGCCTTCATAGCAGGACACATCTAAAGGAATATTCTAGAAGGGTTTTTTTTCCTATACCAGTGCTTACATTATATTTTTCATTTTCAGTTACTTAAACTTTCACCAGATAATTTTGTGCCAACTTAAAAATACATACAAAGATGTATATTTATATTCCCAAATATATATCCGTATTTCAGAAACTTCACTTAGAAGAATGACTTTAATATTTATGACAGTGAGCAGATGGGAACAAAGCCAGAAACAGGAGCAGCAGCTAGTTATGTGTGGGGACCACGGCTGACCAGACCGGAGTAGACCTGGGAAGACTCGCAGAAAGAGGTGAATCCAAAAAATAACGTACAGGTAGAATTCATCCGATATTGTAAGACGTTCCATGTGGCCATGTGAAAGCGGATGCCCAGGCTTCTGCCTGGACACAAGAACAAGTTGTTCTTTTGCTATAGAATGAGACAAATAGACTGGAGTATGAGAACAGCCTAAGGATGTGTGTGCCTTCATCGGTCTATGTGTATGGGTGGACACAAGCAAGAAGAGGTTAGGGTGGAAGTTTAACTTGGCAGCCTTATTAATAGATCACAGATCTGTGGAGCCAGATGCAGAGTCTAGGTGAGATAGCCCAGGAAGAGATGCAGAACCCGGCATGGAACCAAACAAAGGTGATGTTTCTGAAAGGAAGTCCTGCGCCAAGCCAGCGCTGCTGTGAAGTGAAGGAGATGGGAAAGACCTGGACCTGGGTGGCTACAGCGCAGAGACAGAGGCAGAAGCCGTGTTGAAGTAACATTGAATACAGTTTAACAACAACTATAAGGTTAAGTGTGCACAAATATGTAAACTATTGCTAAGTAATATATCTACATTTCCTACATAGCAAGGAAATATGTGAGGAATTTATTAATCGAATATGGTATCTTGATGCTTTGAATGACCAATTTTTTTTTTCCTATGAAAGTTTAACTTTGTCTGTAAGCGCACCACAGCATTAGTAATAGTGTCAGGCCATGCAGCCTCCCCTGCTGGCCTCTGAGAGGCCAAACATGTGACTGACTGAGACAGACACAGATACTTACACACAACCAGTGGACTGAAGTTGGGGACCCCTGTGGTTGAATTAGGAAAAGACTAGAAGAAGCTGAGGAGGAGGGTGACCCCAAAGGAAGACCGGAAGGCTCAACTATCCCAGACCACTCAAATCTACCAGACACTGAACCACCAGCCAGGCAGCATCCACAGGCTGATCCAAGGCCCCTGACATATATACAACAAAGGACAGCCTGGTCTGGCCTCAGTGAGAGAACACACACCTAACCCTCAAGAGACTTGGAGGCCCAGGGAGAGGAAGAATAGGAATTTTATCAAAAAGTATAACTTTGTAGTAACTAACTATACTTACTCAGTAAATGAAAATGCCTACTTAGTATAAAGAAAGCATTGCAGAAAACGATAATAAAACATTCATGAAGTTGCATTTCAGAGCATTGTGGGGGGGGGTTTAAAACATCCTTGAAATACACTACTGGAGGCCAAAGGTGTATGTGCCATTAACAGACCTTTGCTCCCCTTTAAGAAACAAATATGAGTAAATATTTTTATTCCTGAGGCTTCTGTTTTATCTGCTGCTTGGTTCTTTTTTCTCGTTGTTTGTTTGTTTGCTTGCTTGCTTGCTTTTTGAGGCAGGGTCTCAGATAGCCCAGGCTGCCCTCTAACTTGCTACACAGCCAAGATGCCTCGAAACTCCTGATGCTCTTGCCCCTGCCTTGGGCACATGCTGCCATATGCAGCCCTCCTTAAGGAAAACTGGCCTAAAGCTGCAGAGACCAGATCTGCTCTCCTCCAATGATGTCATCACTTTTCCACCAATCATTTATTTAAGAAAAAAACACACCGCTATTTTTTTTTAATTGCAAAATCATGAAGATAGTAGCCTATCTCCCATTTTGGATTTTTGCACATCAGATAATCTACAGGAGGCGTGCCACGCTAGACAGTGTATTGACTTTCCTATTCGGATCAGGTTGTACTTAACACGGGACTAATGAAGTCCAGAGGGAAAGCTAACTGGCTGTTCACTCGAATGTGATTCTCTTTTCTTGGCTTCTCCTTGCTTGTGGTCTTGAACTGGACCCCATCTCTCCCTTCTTAACCTCTTGAGTGTAAAATGCATAATTAGAGAAGAGTCTGAAATCACCTTCATTCTCTTTGGAGGAGTTGTGTAATTAAAAAGTTGGGAATCTGCTCAGATGTTTGAGGAGCGCGGATTATACTGAACAATCCACCCTTAAAAATTAAATAGAATGTTATAATCATAAATAGCTTTGCCTTGCAGCCATCTCTGTAATTCTATCTAACATTCATATTGTCGTTTGATTAGTTAATCATCCATTTTCAAAGGTGTGAATGTGTCTTCACACTTCTGCTAAGACAGTGTTAACTATGAAACTATAGATAGCAATAGAGATTAATTATCCATTGCACAAGTTCCCACACCTTGTGCTTACCAGATAGAAGAAGAGACTGCACATCTTAACATAGGTGTGATTTCAAAAAACAGGGGAAAATGCTTGGTCAAATGAGTTCAAGGAGTGCTTCAGACCGACGTGCCTTTAAATGTTAACTGCTTTCCACGTTTAATTCTATTTCATAAAACAATGGAGTATATCTATGCAAGTCTTCAGCTGTGTGTGCGTGAATGAAAGAAAACAATCTATGGACGTATCAGTCTTTCATGGAATTAGAAAACAGAACAGAAACTTGATCGGATTTTAACAGTTTCTCTAGCTTCAGTAGAGCAAAGCCAGAAATTGGGAGCTCACCCTCTGAAATATTAATTAAATAAGTAAGCATATGTCTAAAAGTCAGGTAACTCAAAATAACAATCACAATAATTGGAGAGCTTGCAATCATTATAGCTATAATAAGCTCTCTGCAATTGGCTTTTGATTTCCCCAATGATGAACTCTGTTAATTTAGAATCTGACTCACTGAGTCTCAGGGGACCAGACTTTTCTGTGTCGATGAATTAGTGTTGACATGTGGGGTAGCATGCCAGAAGAGCAGAACTGAGGGCAGAGCGTGGTAATGCGTTCCTGCCTGCCATCCCCACACTTAGAAGGTAGCAAGAGGATCAGGAGTTCAAGGCCAGCTTGGGATATGTGAGCTCCTGTTTCAAAGGAAGAGCAGGGGGCGGGGGGAGGGAATGGATGAAGAAGATGAACTCAGATATGTATCCATCATGAAAGTAAGAATTTCTAGGCAATCTTTAGCTTTGGTCCTACACTAACACAGTAGGATTGATCCCTAATATGCTATCAGTCTTATTTTAAGCCCAATACTAACTGAACTGCAATGTCTTCCTCTTACTTAAACCGTGTCTCCTTCGAGTCAGTGTTTTCACCCCACTGTAGCTACTTGGGTGGAAGCATTCTCCCAAGGTGACATCACATGGACTTGAGAACTCTGAGCAGATCTTTCCTGTCTTCAGTTGTAAACACAGGCTCAAATTGCTGCTTTTCTCTGGGTTTTGGTGTGATACCAGGCACTTAGATGCTAAGAAACTAGGTTTTTGTAGAAGCAGGAAAACGAAGTAAGAACCAAATAGTGGTCACGTGCATGAGGCACTATCTAAAAACAACGCCAAAGAATCCAACGGTTGTAAGAATGGACCTGACATTCGAATATTTGGCAGCATTGCAAATGACCGGTCACCATATTTACTCTTCCCTAGTCTGAGTTTGCAACTCCATGCTCATGCATAGGATGCCCATCATTTATTAGAAGGGGCCCATAGATCAAAATGCCATGACCTTAGGACATGTTAGCTCTCAGGCATATTGTGAGTTCATCAGACACCTGAGAATGCTTAGGCCAGCAGTATCACTGGCATGTCCACAGCCTCGAAAATAAAATCCAGGAATAAGGAACGTTGGCTTAGTTGAAATATGACCAAGGCCAATGCAGAGGCTCATGACTATTAGAGATTCCAGAGAAAGCAATCTTCATCTTCCCTGGGCCTGCCTCTGGAGAAAGGGGAGTACCAAACCCGCATGCACTTGTCCAGCAAGATGTCTACGAAGCAGCCAGCACTAAAAGGTGGATGAGGTGTGGGTGCAGGGTCTGGGATATCTTTCCTGAAACAGACCTGCAGGTTCAGATGGTCAGCTCCAGAAGCAGAGTAGCATCCTTGAGCCCAAAAGACACACTTTGAGGCATACCCAGTGCAGTCAGTGTCTTCAAGCCCTCTAACATGGGACAAAACAAAAATATGTTTAAGTTGCCCTAAATCATAGTTTGTATTGGAAAGATGACCTTTCCATGGCTCTAGGGGTGGAGCTCAAGACCCTAGGAAGGACAGGCAAGTATTCTTCCACTGAAACCTAAGTCTAGCTCAAGAGCATATCACAGGCTGGCTGGCAACCCAAAAATCCTCTTGCCTCCTCATCTTCAGAGCACTGACTGCTGCCACGTGTCACTATTTGTAGTAGTGTGAGCCAGAGAACACCTTGTGGATGACATAACTCTGCATCGTATCCCTGTGTTTGGACCATTCCCCCAGAACAATACTCAGACCTGCTAGAATCTTGCACTGATTTAAGAGTGAAAATCGGTGTTGTCCTGAAGTGAACTCACATGCATCAGTGTCCTTCCGGATCACTGTTCACCACCTACAAATACAATCTACCTACATAGTCATCTGCCAAGCTACAGTCCTTCAGTCATTGGTGAAACACATGCGTGGCAGTTCTCTCATATCAACCCGTGTCTCAGAGCAGATCCCTTTGTTAAATGACACTTGGCTGCATCTGAGGGCCAACGACAAAAGCACAGCAGCTCAGTTGGGAGATTGCAGTTCTCTCTGTTGTGTTATTTGTGTGCTACAAATACTCCCAGCACTCAGAGGCAGAGGCAGGAAGATCTCTGCAAGCTTGAGGCCAGCCTTGTCTCCAGAGCTCGTTCTAGGACAGCCAAGCCAAGGTTACACAAAGAAATCCTCTCTTGAAATCAAAAACCAAAACAAAACAAAATCTTCCTATAAGAATAATGACAAACGTTGTCACATATTTATGTTATATATTATATATATTACATATATTATTATACGTTTACTAAATGCTATATTTCATCATCTGAATTTAATCGCCACATCAAAGTAAAATAAAACCATCAATTTAATCATATCTAAATATTATTTTCGCCCTTTACAAGATGAAGAAAGTGAATTTCTGAAATCTAGAGTAAGTTACTCATATAAGCTAAAAACTGGGGCTGAGAGACAGTTATTTGTCTGTCATGCTTGTCTGTCATGCACAATGGTTTTAACCCCAATCACTACATAAACAGGTGTGGTTATGTGTGCCTGTAATCAGGACACTTGGCCGGTAGGCGTAGGAGGATCAGATGTTCAAGCTCACCCTCAGGTACGTACATAAAGAGTTAGAGGTCAGACTGGGGTTCATGAGACCCTGTCTCATCAAAAACTAAACTAAATGTGGAGTGTTCTCATTTGTGATTGGATGGGGAACAATGGTGACACTGTGCCTCATGTAGCATGCCACCTTGTACCGTGAATGCTATCAAAGCCTCCAAGGACCACCCCTAATAAGCCATGTCTTCTTGCTCCTTCCTTGCAGCCCACTCATAGCAAATAGAGCAGAGCAGAGCAGTGTTCGCTATGCCTTCAAGGCTCAGCTAGCTCAGTAGCTGCTGCTTTGCTTCCCTGGAACACTCTCTGGAGTCTGGGTGTGCTGGCCCCACCCAAGTTCCTGTGAATACTGTTTGAAGGCATTGTTTTGGTGTATTTTTTTTTTGAGACAAGGTCTCATGTAGCCCAGGCTAGTCTCAAACTCCCATGGTAGCCAAGGATAGCTTTAAACTCCTGATCCTTACACCTCTACCTCCTGAGTATCGGGGTTACAAATACATGCTACCGTGTCCAGTTTGTATGGTATTGTTTCTGTGTGAGCTTTTCAAGTACTCTACCGACAAAGCTACGTCTCTAGCCCCTGGATAGAGCTTTTGTGCAGATATGGTACATGGAAAGAGGTTGCCCCTTAACAACAGCAAAACATGGACACTTGATGTTGGCATTGGGAGCCTTAAGGAAATAAGTGAAAGTACAACATTTGGTCTTCCTGTTTATTAAGCACACAGAAGAGAGACAGAGAAACATACAGATAATCAGAGAAAAGACTCTAGAAAGAAGTTTTATCTTCAAGCCTACTAAGTCAAGAATATTTTCTATTTCCTCTAAATTTGACTCAGAACTTAGCAGTTCCTTCTCCTTTCAACTTTCTCCTGAAGTTAAGAAGTCATGGTTAGAAGAAGCCACCAGCTGGCACTGTCTACACTTTGTGTGTACAGCCTCCACAGCCAAGAGTCTGAGTGCTTTAAGTCACCGCTGTTTCCGTTCCCTAGGTTACCACAGACAGCAGCGCTGCCAAACTATGCCACAAATGACAAAGGTGCCCTTTTCATCCTCCTCAAACAGAACTTCCCTCACCATTGTGCAGGCTCTTGTCACCATTGTACTGGCCCTTGTCACCACTGTCAATGGCCTCTTGGGTCTGTTGTGCTTTTGTTTAGAATTCCCTCAAGGCTCCCAATGCCAGCATCGGAGTGTGCACGGTTGTATTGGTTCCCTGGAGCTGCTGCAGTGTCCTCAGAGTGATTGTACTGTCAAAACTGGGCAAGCCTCCATGAGGGAGGTCCAGGTGCTGTTAGGAAAGGAGCTACCTGGCCGACAGTTCCCTGCTGAAGGCTTGCAGCCCTTCAGGAAGGGCCTGTCAGACAGTCACTCCTGACAGCCGGAGTCATTCACAGGAAGTGTTCAAAGGGGTTCTTACAACAAGGCTGTCTTCTATTGATTATAGTAAACCCCAATGAATGAAGGCCACACACTTTTCTTTCTGAGGTGAGTCCTTTAGTATCTGAGCCTGCTGTGGGATAAGAACTGAAATGTACCCAAAGCCTCTCTGTTCAACAGAAAGCTCTAACCAAGCATCTTAGAGATCCCAACAAAGGATTTACATGTACACGAGGGAGGAGTTTGCCCTGACACCCCAGCAGCTGCAGATAACCAGTACAAAGGTGACCGTGACATGTTCCAGCCACGACTACTATAGACTGCTTGTCCCATGGCCTTGGAAAGCAGCCCTCAGGCTTTGCTAAACTATAAGTGACCTGTAGCTGTTGCATGCAAGCCAGAGGGGGAGCACTTCCCCTGGTGAACCAGAGAAGTCTTGTGATTGGTGCATATCACAGTCCTTCATCTGTGGAAGGGCTGTGCCGTGATGGATACCAACATCTAGTTCCTCCTTTCTGGCTGTGTGTGGAGGCTGCTCTCACCTTTACAGCAAGCTACGTGCACGACCCTCTGGTGTGCTGCTCTCTAGTGTTGTAACATTAGACCCAAGGACAAGCTTCTCTGGACTGATCTTCCTCTAGAAAAAGATGAGCTGGTCCATGAAGCAGATGGGACAGAAATGTCAGTAGAGTGTGACCACAGTGGTAAAAGCCATAGCTTCGTTTGTGGTGACCTTCACATAGGGACAACGTAGATTGTTCCGTTTCTTTGTACATTAGCGAAGGGGAACTGCATTTTTGCAACCGTGAGTCCCAGTACAAATAGTATGACATAATGACGTTTCCCTGCTTTGTCCTCATGCATCAGGCATCTGCTCCTGATGTCTCACGTTTGACTCTCCATTCTGCAATCTATTGCTTTTCCTTGTCACCTTCATCATCCTTCCACGTCAGCATTTTCCAAATCAAGCTTCCAAATCTCAGTCTTAACAATTCATAGGCAATTAGAGCTGTGCTTTACATATAAGCACTTGCTGGCACTGTGCAAACTACATAGCAGCGTCACTTTCATAACCAGAAGATGTCACCTTGCCTTATATATCAAATGATATTCCATTTAAAAATAGGTAACTTGAAGCTTCTTTCTTCCTTTTGTCTTCTTTTGCCCAAGATAAGTTCACCGCACCTTGCATGTTCCAAATTTAAACCTGACACCTAGATAGAAAGCTGACAAACAGGAAATGACTAAAGGGAGTGGCTCTTCCTATCACGTTTGAGACCAGCAAAGCAGACCCTTGTCATAAAATTGGGTTTTGATTGGACTCAGAAAGGATGGGGCAAGCACAGTGTCAATCACATTTATCTCGATCTAGTCATAACAGAATCGTCGGGGTCAGTACAGTCTCCTCTAGTTCTTGCTTTACAATTTGGTGGGTGGAATTCTTGACTGAGATTTGGTTTAGATCATTTTGCTCTTGTGTCTTTTGCCTGCAGACTTAGAAAGCCAGCGGTAACTGTTGGTGAAGTGCTATGTCTCCCTGTAAGACCTTCTGCCCGGACTTTAGTCAAGAACAATGCCATCCTCCTGTTTTCTTCACCGCTTAGTGCAAGAGCCCAGCATGTGTACATGTGCATAGAGGAGTCACTTGTCTGCTGATGACAGGCGTGGCTCTGCAGAAAACCCCAAGGCACAAACGCTTCCATCCCATAAGCAAGAGTAAGACCTGGAAATAGCCAGAGACCTAGGTGTGAAGTCCAGACTGTTCTGTTGGTAACACAAAAGCCATCTCTGCATCTCCTTCTTAATTAATATCCCTTCTTGTTATAAAAATAATTCATATGCTTGTGTGAAGCTCATCCTGTAGAGGAGTCCTCCTGCCCTTACTCCCTCTGGCTCTAACTCCTTCCCACACAGAGTAACCTACTTCATTTGCAGTCCAGGAGGAGAGATCCTTCTGTTTTCCCAGATTTCTCAATTAAGTACAGTATGCATCAGGCAGCAGATTTTCTGTACCAATGCACATTGTTCTAGAAAACATATCATACTATGAGATGGTTATATTATTTGTTACTTATCTGTGTCTTTAAACAATTTAAAGTAAAGTGCTTGTGATTCATTCTTTACCTTTCAAGAATAAATAGAAAATAAAATGCTACACATGATGTCAAAAACCCTTTAAACCTGCTTGAAATTTTACTCTTCATCCTCAAAAATCTCTTGGGAGCATGCATGGGCAATGAGATAGCCCAGTGTGTGGTGGTGCATGGGCAGTGAGATAGCTCAGTGTGTGGTAGTGCTTGCCTAGAAGCATGCTGGTCTGAATTTGACTCCATGTGGTGTAAAGTAAGAACCAACTCCCACAGCCTGTCTGTGACCTCAACACATGTGTCATGGTAGAGTAAGTATGAGCACATGTTCACATCTGTGTGCACAATCAATCAATCAATCAATCAATGTTAAAAAGTTAAGAAGTATTTGGGTCACCATTGTTAACTACTTTGTAAATAAATAAACTAATTCTTTATATTTCCTTGTCACTATGTTACAAATCATAACAAGTCATTATATTGTTTTGCATAATGACTTTAAGCCAGATCTCACTGGATATAATATTCTACCATGTTTTTTAAACCAAAAGCTCATCCCATAGACCAATATATTTAGTTAACATTTATAAAATCATATCCATTCTTTAAGTGAAATTTTAGAACATTTTATTTAGTTTTTTTCTTTATTAATATTTACATTGTCTATTTTCACACTTATAAGTAATGCGCGATACAAACCCTTGCGTAACATAGTTCTTTGTAATAATAATTTTACAAAACAGTAGTCACGCTGATATGTAAGTATGTGCATATAAATGATTATGAATTGTAACTAGTAAACCAGGCTGTGTAACCACTTGTCTTAGGGTTTTACTGCTGTGACGAGATGCCATGACAAAAGCAAGGCAATTCTTAGGAAAGAAAACATTTAGTTGGGGCTGGCTGACAGTTTCAGAGGTTCAGTCCGTTATCATCATGGCAGGAGCATGGCAGCGTCCATGCAGACGTGGTGTTGGGGAAAGAACTGAGGGTTCTGCATCTTGATCTGAAGGCAGCCAGGAAGAGACTGTCGCCCACAATGTGCAGAGCCCAAGCATGAGACCGCAAAGCCCACCTACACACACAGTGGCCGACTTCCTTCCACAAGGCCACACCTCCTAACAGTGCCACTCCCTATGGCCAAGCATCCCAGTTCGTGAATCTATGGGGGCCATTCCTGTTCAAACCACCACAGCAATCTCAAAGTCAAGGTAAATAGATGCGACTTTGTCACCATATTTGACAAAGTGAAATTCTTTATCTTGCATAGCAACAATGTAAGGATGAGAAGTGGAGTTTCTGCATGTAAGTGCCATGGAATGCAGATGCATACAATTTGGGTTGTTTGTTTTGTTTTTGTGAGACACAGTCTCACCAAGAGTCTTGGCTGGCCTCAGACTCAGAGATCTGCCTGCCTCTGTCTGTCACCACGCCCAGACTATATACACCTTTTCTGGCTTATGTATACTGCTTTGTTTCAATAAAAACCACTGAAAATGACCATCAGCATGTAGACTGCCGAGCTGCCCACGTTATATCACAGTTCATATGGTCTTTACTAAAACGTTTTTTTTTAAATACCATATCTTCTATGCACAATATATACAGTTATGTAGACAACACTTTTAGTGTATTGGTAGAAGTCCCCATGTTGTGCTATAAACTTCATGAACTTTATGAAGACAGGGAAGCAAGATGTAGTATTGGTCTTTCTTTGCCACACATGATGGAGATATGCAACAGATGTAAACTTTATAATGCATGCCTCAAAGTAGTAACTGCTTCAGAATACTTAGTGTGTGTACTGCTTAGGGTTTCTATTGCTGTAACCAAACACCACAAGCAAAAGCAGTGTGGGAAGGAAAGGGTTTATTTCATTCGTAGTTCCTTGTAAGAGCAGGAAGTCATGATACAAACTCAAGCAAGGCAAGAACCCAAAGGCAGGAGCTGGTGCAGAGGCCATGGAGGGGTGCTGCTTACTCGCTTGCTCCCCAGGGCTTGCTCAGCATGCTTTCTTATAGAAATAGGACCACTTGACCAGGGGTGTCCCCCACCCACAACGGTAGGGCTCCTCCAGATGAATTGCCACTTTAGGAAATGCCCTAAAGTCTTGCCTTCAGCCAGATCATCTGGAGACATTTTCTCAGTTGAGGCTCTGGTGACGCTAAGTTGAATCAAGTTGACATAAAAGCAGCCAACACAACAGGAAAGAGAAGGATTTACTCTCTGCTCTTGGCAGCAGCTTTAATTTTGGGAAAAGGCAAGATTACCGCTGGTAGCATTTAAAGTGTGTCTCAATTTTATGGAAAATTAAAAATGGCCAAGACTGGAGAGATGGCCCAGCAGTTAAGAGCACTGACTGCACTTCCAGAGATCCTGAGTTCAATTCCCAGCAACCTAAAGGGCTCATAACCATTGTAATGGGATCTAATGCCCTCTTCCAGTGTGTCTGAAGACAGTGACAATGTGCTCACATACATGAAATAAATAAATCTCTTTTTTTTAAAAAAAAAAAAAATGGCCACAAGCTATTTAATGCCCTCCCACTGAATCTGGGCTAGCCTGTAACTGCTTGGACAGTGGTAGAAATGGCATGTTAGTTTTAGATCTAGCCTGTTAGAGGGCTGGCAGCTTTAACCTTGTTCTCCAGAAATGCCTCAGTCTCCAAGTGGCAGCCTGATAATCTTTGTGGGAAATGACAGAGAAGACACAGTGAGCACACTCCTCTGGCTGTCACAGCCAAGGCCCCAGGCATGTAAAGAGTACATGTGTCTTGAGTATTCCAGATCAACTTCAAGACTAAGTGAACACCACCTAGCAACCCTGCCTGAAGCCTGACCCAGAAAATGGTGAAGCACCGAACTTGTTTATGCTTTAAATAAGCAAATTCTGGGATAATTTCCCATGCAGTGACAGGTAATTGGAACAAAAAATAACATATGAAGATGGTTTAAAAGAAAAAAGAAAAATGTGCAGTTTTAGTATATGGATTCTCAAGACGAGCGCGTTCATCTTATTATTTCGCACAATGTGAGCCCCTCTGTGACTTTACAGCACCGCGCCCTTTCACATATACCTTTGCTGTGTCAGCATACTATTCTCAGAGTGAAAAATAAATCCTCATGTAAATCATCCCAAAATAAACTGTGCCCGAGATAACTCAGCTGCTCTCTTTCCCTCCCTCCCAGCATCTCCCCACAATAGCCTCAGTGTCTCGGGAGCAGAAAGGGAAGATCACAGAGGGTTGCTCTCAGCCAGCCCAGCCCCATGGTCACAGACTCTTTCTCAAAGGAATAAAGTAGAGGATGGTAGATGGAGTCAAGCACCCACGGTTCTCCTCTGTCACTCACACAGGCACTCACCTGCACATGCACACGTTTCAGAGCTTGAAATTTCTTTTCAAGATAATTATCATGTTTTTAACTGAAACAAGGAAAAGACACGACCAAGAGAATAGGACAAAAGAAGCAAAGAAGGAAATTCCTTATTTTTCAATCTTATGGCCATAAGCTTCAGGTGGCTTTGCATAATAGAGCAGTGGTAGTTTACAGACTATTAATATGCCTCTAGGTGTAGCATTAGCTTTCCCTGCCCATGTCCCTCCCTCTTCCCCTCCCTTTCCTCCTTCCTTCTTTTCTGTCAGGACTTTTAAAAGATTTAATGTTGACTGCCTTGTGCTTTAAGAAAATATATTTTTACTTAATTGATATATATTAACAATACATTTGTATAGAGCGTGGCATTTCAATTCAGAAAGACACTTGGGAATGATGGTACATCTACTGCCTCAAACATTTATTACTTCTTTGTGTTGGACACGTATTCAAACACCTCTCTAGGAGCATTTATGAAGCACTCAGCTGATCACTACCCTGCTGAGCTAAGCACTTAGAAGTTATCCCCACCCACACCCAACTACACTTTAACCAGCCTCCCTTCATGGCTGCCATCCCTTCTCGGGCCCTGCACACCAGCGTTCTACCCTCTAGTTCTAAGGGATCAACTTTCGTAGCTTCCACGCACGAATGAGACTGTGTTGTGTTTGCTTTTCTGTCTTGCTCAGCCCAACTCACGTAACGCTCCCCACTTCTATTCTCGGGACATTGATTTTCATTTGTAGGTCTAACCAGTTAAAATCATAACTATATTATTACAATAACAGTCGCTATATTAATATATTTTATATTGATTATATTGATACATTAATAATTATGTTATTAAAATCATTTTTTCTTTCCATTTCAATTAAGAGTTTCATTTTTTATTTATTGGTTAAACAGCAGTTTGTGGAATGCTCAGTTTTACCGTATGAGAAGCTAAGATGGTAATAGGTTACTACCCTCAGAGAAGTGATAGTCTGTCTGGTTACGCAAATGTTAATGGACAATCAAGCAGAGCTAGGAGTCCTCAGAGTTACTGAGGAGGCAGTGTGAAAACGAAGTGGGCATTTGCTGAATCTGTTGTCAAAGGCTAAGAGACATTTCCCTGATGAAGGGATACTTGAATCAAAATCTAAAGGATCAAAAATCTATTTAGATTTATTAGATTTTCATTGTCACTATAACAAATTTCTATGAATTTAGTGGCACAAATGGACATGTAGCCATTTCTGACTAATCTGGGACTCAGGTCTAAGCTGAGTTAGGAGGGACATGTTTGCTCTGGAGGCCATGGAGGAGATTCTGTCTCCTTGTTCTCCCCATTCCCTACAAATCGTGCCGTTCTGCCACTCACTGCCATTGTCCAGTGATGACTGCACTCTGTGTTCTGCTTCTGTGGCCATAGCTCTGTCCCTCTCTCTGACCCTCTTGCCTCTCCCATATCAGGGCCCTGGTGTTACAGCAACCCCACCTGCATAACCCAACAAAACCTCCCATCATGGAGGGTTTTTTAAAAAAATGACATTAAAAAGTTCTTTGTCAGGTATGATGGTACACACCTTTAATCCCAGCACTCAGGAGGCAGAGATTGACAGATCTGTGTGAATTTGTGGTCACTGTGGTCTACATAACAAGTGAATTATCCATCCAAACCTACACAATGAAAGCCTAAGTCCAAATACCTTCAGGTTTTAGAGACTGAATGAGAACATCCTTGGAGACATTGTTGTACAATCCAGAATGTTAAGAAGCTCTGTCTTGGAGCAGTGACCTCAGCAGGCTAGAGAGAAAGGCACTCCTGAGTCTTACAGAAAAAGAAATGCAGGCTCTTCCTCTGAGTGACACGTGTCATTATTTTATGAACCCTCTGAACAAAGGACTGCTTAGCATGAAGAAGGCACTCAAATTGTAAGGTTGTCTCTAGCCCTGAAGTGCTGTGGTTTTTAAAATGCCCCAAGTAAAAAATTGTAATTACTTAATCCTATATGAGAGAAATAGTTATAGTCATACCCATTACACAGAGTAGACACAATTAATTAAAAACCTGATTAATGCAAAGCACATAGGGTAGTGTCTGGTGCATATGAACACAGGTTAGTACCTAATGCTGCAAACTGAAATCTTGCGATGAGGAGGCACTGCACTCGAGACGTGGGGCTTTAAATGAAGACTGATCGAGGTGGGGTTGGCTGGGGTGTGACGCTAAGCAACGAAAAGGGAATGGAAAGCCAGGGAGTGCAGAGGGAAGAACGACGCCTGACGCTGTCCCAAGGCATCCGGTCTAAGCTCACAGGCAGGCTGAGAGCATGTTAGGCAAATGAACCAGGATTCTACAATCTCTGGGACTTCTGAGCTGTCTTGGTCTTCCCTCATCAGAGCTGAGGCATGCAGTGAGCAGGACTCTGAACCCACATTGTATCGTCAAAGCACAGGGAACCACTTACTGGGGTTGAACACTCAGTGTTGCCACACCAATGTAACAAAGAGTAACACTCAAGCACAGACAAGATCAATATTCCAACATGTTCGGGTCTGGTTGAAATTCAGTAAGGCAGCCAGGCGGTGGTGGCGCATGCCTGTAATCCCAGCACTTGGGAGGCAGAGGCAGGTGGATTTCTGAGTTCGAGGCCAGCCTGGTCTACAGAGTGAGTTCCAGGACAGCCAGGACTACACAGAGAAACCCTGTCTCGAAAAACCAAAAAAAAAAAAAAAAAAAAAAAAAAAAAAGAATAGGGAAAGAAAAACAGCCAGCACTGGATGAACAAGGAATACATGCTGCTATGGGAAACCGAGGCCAGCTCCACAAACTAGCCCTGGGAAATAGAGGGATCTTTATAGAGCCCCAGCACTCTGGTACCCATATGTCTTTGGCTGAGGTATGCTTAGGGGGAAGGAGGCTAACATCAGTGACCCAAACTTTGAGAAAGCCGTGGTGTTGTGCTCAAAGCAGCAGCCATGTGGGAGGACGGCGGAGAAGCTCAGAGGCTCTGGGACTCTGCTGCATCTTACTCCTGACATCGTTGAATGTCCACTGTTTACATCGAAACACAGGTAATGGCTTCAAAGTCACGGTTCGCTGATGTCTTCCACAGTGCCACAGTCTTCCTATGAACTAATCTGTGCATCTGTTTAAAATTCTTCCCATTGTGATACTGCCTGGCTAATGTATGACGTCCCTTTCTCCTCAGAGCAAAATTACTACAATTACTTTACCTAGATTTCCTGATTACCTGTTTCTCTTTATAGGGAGTCCATTGAAGATTTGGGGAGTGAGATGGAGAAAGGAGTGTGTAGATCAGTGGTTAGAGAACTTGCCCAGCAACTGGTTCCTTAACTGTGGGTTGTGATCCCCTGTGGCATGTGAGGGGGTCATAAAAATATCATTAACGGTAAAAGGTTTCTGACTGGGTGCCCTGGTTAGTTTTTACTGTCCATTTGACACAATTAAGAGTCACTTGGAAAGAAGGAATCTCAGCTGAAGAATTGTCGCAATGAAATTGGACTGTAGCCAACCTCAGTATCTGAGATTGTCTTAGCTGGTGATTGATGTACTGTCCACTCCTCCACAGGTAGCATCATCCCGAGAAGCAGTCCCAGGTTATGTATGAGCTATCTGAGCAGTCAGTCAGTGAGCAAGTAAGCAATGTTCCTGGGTGATTTCTGATTCAAGTTCCTGGCTGGGGTCCTGCCTGACTTCCCCCAGTCATGGACAACAGACTGAGAAGATAAGCTGAAATAAACCCTTTCCTCCTCCAAGTTGCTTTTGTCAGTGTTTTGACACACCAAGAGAAAGCAAACTAGAAAGGCTGGAGTGGACCCAACCACGTCAGTTTGTTAGAGGATTGTGGAGTATTGAACTCTGAGCTGGAAAAGCCAGTCACTGATAGCCCAGGGTTTATTGGTCTTTGGAAAGTTGGAAAATAAGAATGTTGAGAGAAAAGCAGACGGTGGATGCCTGTCCTGTGACAGTTCAAAGGGAAGCAAAGAGAGACCTGTTTGGGTGATGTTTCAGATTAATAATCTATGTGTGCTGCTTAGCTGGAGATGAAGAATCAGCTGTGACTAATAAAACCAGCACCACTGAAGTGAAACCTTGTGTATTTTACTGATACAACAGGTGCTGGTCAGCTGGCCCCGAAGAATCATTCTAGGAGAATGTTCTCAACCTTCCTAATGCTGTGACCCTTTAACACCATGCTTCATATTGTGGCGAACCCCCAACCGTAAAATGATTTTCATTGCTACTTCATAACTATAATTTTGCTACCATTATGAATTATAATATGATATTTTTGGAGATGGAATTTGCCAAAGGGATCATAGCCCACAGATTGAGAACTGCTGTTCTAGGAAGTATTTTCTTGGGGTCAGCACACAGAAACTATAGTTTCTATTGTTATAGAGTGGGGCAAGCATTTACCTCAAGCTGGTAGCCAGGACATGGTACTACTTAAGAGTCTCCCACAGGGTCCTGGTTTTGAAGGCATGAAAGGCACAAGATTGATGGAGTCATGGAGTGTGGCTGAGGCGTGGCCACTGGTGTACATGCAGCATCAGTAGCGCTGGAGATTCCCAGATGTTGGAGACACCAAGACCACAGAACATCTACCAAGAACCCCGACAGGTGTAGACTTAAGCTGGCCTGAGCCTACAAGACAAACCGTGTGGACTGCTGAAAAAGTAGAGTTGCCCCAGCCCTGTGGAGCCAAAGATCATAAGATGCCAAACACTGAGCTGCGGGATTTGTTTTAAATGGCTGGGCCTACAGGTTTGCTTTAGCTTGATTGTTCCTCTATCCTGAAACTCCCCTTTTGGAATATTAATTTTTATCTTTAGGATTTTTTTAAATGTGTGTGTGTGTGTGTGTGTGTGTGTGTGTGTGTGTGTTGCCTATGTGTGTGTCTAGGCACTGTGTGCATGCTCAATGAGGTGGGAAGAGGATATTGGATTCTTTGGAAATGGAGTCACAGACTGGCTTGGATGCCAGAAATTCTTGTTAGTATCTCTGACTGAAGCATCCTTTGTGTTCTGAGGGTTTCTTCCAATCTTCTGTTGACTCACTGTGAAGACCTTGGTGTACAGAACTCACAGTTAATGTAACATATTCCATGGCCATTGCCATACAGCCCACAAACAGGCTTCTAAATCCACTAAACCAGCTTCTCCTTCAGCTTATACCATTTAGCAACGAAGAAATGCTTTGCAAAGGCTTACCGAATGGATAGACGCAATGAACAAACCATCTTTATACTTTCATAAAGCAAACCCAGATGTACACACTACACTTTTAAGAATAACCATGAGTCTAGTAACATCGTATCACGTGGGCATCTTTGACATTTGAAGATGAAGCAGAAGCTATGTGAAGCAGGAGATCAGTAGCTAACATAACCATCTGCAATTCAGTGCAGAGAGGGGTGTTACCAGATTTAATGTACACATGGTAAACAGTGGGGCAGTGCAAGCGAAGCTCAGAGGCTCATAAAGAACAGAGCATAGTTTATATTTAAACCACACAAGTAACACTGCACTTTACACTGAAGATATGTTCATTCCAACTAACATAACATATAACAATGAACTAATGAGTCCATTGCAAGATGCTCAGGAACGGTACCTGCCACCGCCAGGATTCAATTTTTATGGCATCAGTTTGATCCCTAGAAGAGAAATATGTATAATTGTACATTTAGCCATGCTCCTGTCTGATATACTAACACATACTAATATCTCCCATAAGGAGCAGGACGTGTCAAAACTAGACCTGGGCTAGAAAGGTGGCTCAGTTCGTAAGGGACTTGCCATGCAGGCATGGGGTTCTGGGTTCAATCCTCAGAATGCCCATGCAAAAGGAAAGAAATGAAAAAAAATATATCATGACTATAATCCAGCCCTGTAGTAGCAAAGCTAGGCAGATCTCTGGGGTTCACTGGTCAGTTTACCTAAATTGGCAAGCTCTGGGCCAATGAGAGCCTCTATCAAAACAACAAAGTAGACCACTCCTGCGGAGGGCACCTGAGGTTGACCTCTGGGCTACACACTTGCACATGAACACACTCATGAGCGGGCACACAGACACACACACACACACACACACACACACACACACATCTTTGCCTGTACCTTCTGTATGTAATTAAGTTTCCCTGGAATTATATTATTACAGAGGTGTCTCTGAATAGATGTCATCCTTTCTGTTCTGGTGGCAAATATCACCGTGCTTTTGTCCATTCTGAAAAGGGACTTATTGACACAGATTTCCAGATGTTTTTCCAGTTCATTTTATTTGACATCACCAGCTTGGGCCGTTTACCTAAGCGGGGAAGAAGAAGATAACGTCTATGCTCTGGTATACAGCTTACATGGTGTAAGTGATTAAAAAAGAAATGTTCTTTCTCTTTCACAGCTCCTTTGCAAAGAGCAGGATGGAGAGTCGGGACCCTCCCAGATATGTGGGTAACACAGACTTTGAAATCCACAGTTTTCTGGGGGAAGAAAATAGACAGACGTTGGTAAACAAATCAGAAGGAAGCAGCTCTGGGGAAGATGATGTTCTACTGGGAAACGGACTCTGAAACAATGTGGAGTAGTTTACCTGGGAGAGGAAGTCAAGAAATGCTGTGTCAGTGGGTAAGTGGGGAGCCGTAAGCCACACACGAAGGGCACTCTACACATCTGCTTGTCGGGGCGGAGATGCACCTCGAGCCTGCATGCCTGCCATGCCTCTTTTAAACCGGGTGTGGTGGCACACATCTGCAAGCCCAGAGTCAGGAAGTGGGGAAAGGAGGCTCAAGGTCATCTTTGTCCCCAGAGGGAGCTGGAACACCTGTGACCTTGGCTTAAAATCAAGGAGTCAATCACTTTGCAGACTGAGTGGATCCTCATATAGCTGATGAATGTGAGTGCGCTAGATACTCAGCCTGGCGGTGAGGGTCAGTGTAGACATTTTCTAACCCAGTTGTGAAGAAGTCACAGCAGCTCCCTGCCGACTCTCATCAGCCTTTGGCTGAAGGCTGTTCCCAGAGGCCTTCACCCCCACCACTTCCAGCCTCCAGAAAGCCCTCCAGCAGAGTCGCCGGCCCAGGACACATAAAGGCAGGATGCAGAAGCTGCCGGCATCTGCCACCGCCAGCAGCATGCTTTGCTACATTTATAATTCCATCTTCGAAGTTTCAGAACATCAGTGCCGGCCCCCAGACGAATCTAAAGTGAATGTGGCCTTCAAACTACTCGTCTCATAAACACTAACAGTTGTTCCAGCCCTGGAGCAGCGATTTGGGGAATGAAATCCTTGTTTGTGGCTGCCCTCGGGACAAAAATGTCAACTCTAGAAACAAGCCAAGTCAGAGTGTGGTCCTGCGGGCAGGCCCACATCACAGTCTTCTGCATTTAAATTCCTCTTCCAATGCTGTATGCTGGCTTGTTTGTTTTACAGTGCTAGACAGGTTTTTCTGTGGGGGTGAGGGGCCACTCTGTAGTCTTAGTTAGCCTGGAACTCACTAAATAGAATAAGTGGCCTCAAACTCACAGAGCTCCCCCCTTCCTCTGCCTCTCAAATGTAGGGATTAAAGGTGTGCACCACCACACCCAGAAAGTTGGCTATTTTAAATGGAAACAAGGTTTACAATAGGAATGTCCACCAGGAGGAACTTTTCCAAAGTCCTTATTTTTCCTTCTTTAACTAGAAAGATTGAAAGTGCATCGCATGGGTGAGGTATACACAACACAAATGAAGACCACTCATGCCAGTCTTGGGAGGAATGAGTCTCAGTCCCCCCAAATTCACATGTAAAGGGGACCTCATCTGGAAATAGGGTCGCTGCAGATATAATTTGCAACATGGTCAGGGTTAGAAGGATGAGATCTTGTGGAGTAGATCAAGCTTTTTCACCCAACATGTCTGGTGTCTTATGAAAAGGATTACCATGTGGAGAAAGTCCTGCACACAGAACATGTGAACGCAGAAGCAAAGACTAGCAGGTTGTCTCAATAAACTATACAACACCCAAGACATTCTGAACATCCAGGAGCTGAGAGAGGCATGGAGCACAGTGAGCTAATACAAAGACTGCTTAAGTGTTCAGACCCTTTAGACGCTGATAATTGTGTGTGGTCCTGGTCCCTCATCCCTCATGGATCACAGAAATTTAGGTCACTTACTAGAGTCGCTGGAGTGAATGACTTATGCAAATGTCTGTTTCAGGAACACTTAGGGGGCTGGAGAGATGGCTCAGCAGCTAAGAGCACTGGCTGCTCTTCCAGAGGTCCTGAGTTCAATTCCCAGCAACCACATGGTGGCTCACAACCATCTGTAATGGGATATGATGCCCTCTTCTGGTGTGTCTGAAGACAGCAACAGTGTACTCACATACATAAAATAAATAAATAATTTTTTTTAAAAAAGGAACACTTAGGCCTGGCCAGATTTTTCAGGACAGAAAATTAGTTGAACTGAAAAAACATAACTCACTACAACGAAGGCTGGAAATGGTGGGTGACTCCGTTTACTCCTTATCAAGTTACAAGACAGGTTTTCTTTTTTGCCTGTTAGTCACTTAAATGGCCCATTTGTTTGTGACACTGGAGACCTGGGGGTTTGAGCAGCAGAGGGGGAAGCTGTTGAGGGTGCAGCTCAGATGGGATTCCCATTCCAACGCCAGCCCCCCAACTCCATTTTAAAAGGAGCCTTTCAAACGTTTTGCAAGAATCCCCTTCTAAAGAATGCTTGGAAACTCCAGTGTGTGTCAGTATGGGCTTCATTCTAGAGGTGGAATATGTTTTTGTTTTTAACAGTCTCAAAGTGAACTACAGAGCGTCACTGTGATCTCATAATCGCTCATCAGGCAGGACTGCATTTCCAGGCAGCATCATTGAAGACTATTTAAAACTTGACGTAGAGGCTGAGGGTATGGCTCAGCTGGCGGCGGTCTTGCCTAGCATGCACGAAGCTCTGGGTTTGTTCCCCAGCACTGCTTAAACCAGGCGTGGTGACATGCATGTAGTTCCAGTGTGCTCATCCCTTGGGAGGCGGAAGCAGGAGCATCAGAAGTCCAAGGCCATCTTCAAGTAACTGCATGGCAAGTTTAAGGTCAGCCTGGGCTACTTTGATTTCAGTGTCAGAGAAAGCAGATTGTGGGCATCAAATATGGCCGGGACAAGATGGAAGAGGGCTAGACGGGGAAACTTTTGCAGGTTCCAAGATGATGCAATACGGAGAGAAGGGACCATGGCCTTAGACAGCTGCAGAGCCAGGGCCTCAGACAGCTGTGAAGCCAGGGCCTCAGACAGCTGCAGAGCCAGGGCCTCAGACAGCTGTGAAGCCAGGGCCTCAGACAGCTGTGAAGCCAGGGCCTTAGACAGCTGTGAAGCCAGGGCCTTACATGGCTGTGGCAGGTCCTACTGCCACCTTACAGAGCATCTTCAAATTGTAGCTGAAGCATCTTAAACTTGAGCAAGATTCTAAAATGGTCACTGTTAACAATGAAACAGGGCTGAAGAGCACTCACCTGTTAAGGCTGGGATCATCTTGGACCAGGCTGGGCATTGGTCAGTCTTTCTTTAAAGTTCGTCTTGTCCCTGGTCACTCCTCTGAGGTCACTCCCCTTGACCACTGACCTGGCAACCTGCCGGTCCTTCTGCTCAGTCTTTTCCTCCACTCCCTCCCTCCCTTCCTCCCTCCACTCCCTCCCTCCCTTCCTTCCTCCCTTCCTCCCTTCCTCCCTCCCTCCCTTCCTTCCTTCCTTTTCATTTATCTATCATCTTTCTTCCTTCCTTTCTTTCTTCCTTCCTTCCTTCCTTCCTTCCTTCCTTCCTTCCTTTCTTTCTTTCTTTCTTTCTTTCTCATTTTTCAGACATTTTAGTTCAAACTTTTCTTCTGTAATGGAGGTAATTTTTTCCTTCTCCTCTTCCTCTTTCTCCTTATCTTCTTTTTTCAGAAAAAATTTCATGTAGCTCAGGCTGGCCTCAAGCTGGTTATGAAGATGACCTCATAGTCCCAGACCCACCTGTCTCCCACCTTCCTGCTCCTGGGATTTACAGGTGTGAGGCACCACCCCTACCTGGTCGCCTCTGTGTCCACGGTAGTTGAGTGATACTGTAATATTACCTGCTTGATGTGTTATGTTTTGTTGTTTTGTTTTTCTGCTAAACTGCCAGGTTCTTTGGGAGCTGGGAAGATGTTCAGTGGGTAAAGAGCTTTCTATACAACCGTGAGGACTTGAGTTCAAATCTCTAGCACCCATGTAAAAGCCCGGCATGGTGACGCGTGTCTATGATCTCAGCACTGGGGAGGCAAAGACAAAAGGATCCCCAGGGTTTGCTGGCCAGCAGGCCCAGCTAAGTCAGTGGTCTCCAGGCTTACTAAGAGACCCTGTCTAAAACATATGAGAAAGAAAGAGGAAAAGAAGCCGATATTGACTCAAGCCTCCACACACGCATGTACAGGCCTTTTTTCCCCTCACACATGCATGCACACACAGGCATACCTGCGCACACATGTAAAAATAAAAGATAAAATTAAATGCCAGACCCATCAGAAAGGGGCCATGTCTTGAGTGAAGCTCTGTCTTCTGATCCCTGGGATGCTGCCCACCGCACGGGGCTGGCTTGGACGGTGGGAAAGAACACAGTGTCCAGCTTTCCCCATGCTTCTGCTCCACTCTGGGCTCCATTGGGTTTTTTGCATCTCTGCCTTTATCCTAAAAATAGGACACACCAGGCACCAGCACAGGATCACCACTTTCACACACCAGGCACCAGCACAGGATCACCACCCCCTGATTCATTCTCAATGTCTGGATGGCAGGATAGGCTCACACACACACACACACACACACACACACACACACACACGGAAGCCTTCAGCGGCTCACTAGTTCTCTCGGCCTCTAACGAGTCACCGCGTGTGGCACTTGTTTTAAAGGGCCTTCATTTTTTTTTTTTAATTTCTCCTGTGCCCAGTGCCAGATATCTGCTCTCTTGTCCCCATAACAGAAAGCCTCCTTATTGCTGTCATTATGGTCAAAATTGGTGAATGCGCCTGCTGTCAGATTTTAGTGGATCTCATGGTGTGCGGTCAGCTGTTGCTTGAATTCACTAATGTCAGCATTAGATTATTGGGAGATGCTCCTTGGCAAACAGTTTCCTAGGGCACACAGAGGCTAGTATATGGTTCTAGAAAGAACCTAGGTATGAACTGAAACTGTGGTGCCTTGTGAAAAGTTACTTAAGCCAAACTCGGGAGTGTTACATGTGTGGTAACCTCAAAGGCTAATGAGAAATGACAATAACCCTGTCACCCTCTTGATCTGAACCAATAACTGCGTTCCTAATTCTGTGGT
The DNA here is from genome assembly GCA_964023405.1 of Apodemus agrarius. Taxonomy (NCBI): domain Eukaryota; kingdom Metazoa; phylum Chordata; class Mammalia; order Rodentia; family Muridae; genus Apodemus; species Apodemus agrarius. The sequence goes on from OZ030012.1 coordinate 120,669,661, forward strand.
GGCGGGGGGACACATCATCCAGGATGGCCTCAGACTCACTGCGTCATACCTACCTAAGGTGGATGTTAAAACTCGTAAGTGCTAAAGTTACAGGCGTGTACCACCATGCCTAGCAAGTTTCTAACCCCCCTCCTCCTCTGTTGTTTGTTTGTTTGGGTTGTTTGGTTTTTGAGACAGGGCCTCATGATATACACTAGGCTGGCCCCAAGCTTCATAAATCAAGAAGGTGACCTTGAAGTATCGCCTCCCTATTTTGGAGCTGGGATCATAGGTATGTGACACTGCATTTGGAATTGCCCTGGGCCTCATGAATGCTAAGACAAACAGCCTATCATGTGAGCTACAACCCCACTTCCCTAATTCTTTTTAAGGATATGCTCTCACATACACAGCAACCATCCCTCACCAGACAGTAAGCGCCCTGTATCAGAATTCCTGGAGGTTAAACTTCAGCATTAGTGATCTGTGGGGACTATAGGAAGCCCTGAGTGTGTGACATTCCAAGAGAATGAGTGTTGTTGTCAACGTGGGCAAAGCCATGTCCAGGACCCTAGCCTCAGATCCATGGGAAAATGACGCATTCCCTGAAGACTGCTGCGGTAGAGATTTTAGCTAAGCACGCCTCCTCCACCCACTGTACACCATAAAGCCTGCCTGCTTGTCTTTCTGTGTGTAATAACCCTACCTCCTTTTTCAGCTCTAACACAGTAACAGAGTTGACCTCCGTTCAGCTGTGTCCAGTAAACATGCTGAGCTCCTGAGTTACTATGATTTCTTCAGCAGAGAGCCCCGACCGCCTGCTCCACTGTCTGCCTGTGTGCCTGTGCGCTTGCCTTTCCTACATTCTCGCAGCGATGCTGGACAGGCCGTGGTTACATAATACAGGATGAGCAGTTTCCTTGACAGCAAGATGAAGACTACAGGGCTGTTGCGCAGGAGACATGCCTAGCCCAGGGCTTAGCATGTTCAAGTGCTCTTTCATGACATGCCTAGCTCCAGCTTAGTATGTACATGCTTTCTGTCATCATCCTTACCACTGAACCCTGAATAGGAGACTTATCATCCAGGGTAGCGGGCAACACAGGATGAGAAATTACTCTATCCATTCCAAAATCTGAAATGAGCAAATTGTCTGTCTTACCAAAATAAATGTATGCACATATGTATATATTCCGTTTGACATCTAAAAGCAACCCATATGTGCTGACACAGCTTTGTAAACAGTATGTGCTGAGGGACTCATCTCCTTGTGGAGCTGTAAGGACTGACTCTGGCAGGAAGGCAGCAGCATCTAAGCCGATAGGAAATCTTTAAGGTCACCTGACAAGTATGTTTTCTGCTTTCACGTAAAATCAGTTTTACATTTCTCAACCTGGAGGCTTCAACACCCACCTCCTTGCTTCCTTAGACCCACCAGCCACAAAGAGGTGACGAAGTCTCCATGGGACTGTGAGAACCCTGATGGATAGCAGTGAGTCATGCTCGCTAACATAGCATCAGCTTGAGGGCTGGGGAGACGGCTTAGTGTTTAAAGTCCTTGCCAGACGTGTGTGCAGTGCTGGGTCTGGATCCCCAGTACCCATAAATGCTGCAATTCCAGCACTGGGAGGTGGAGACAGGCTCTCCAAAGCAAGCTGGCCATTGAGATTAGCCATGTCAGACAGCGCTGGGTCAGATGGACAGACCCTGGCTCAATGAATGGATGAAAGAGAGAGAGAATGATTCCCCGCGCCAGCCGAGGGCCTCCATACTCCTTTCCCCACACGAACAAGGGCATTTGCACACAGACATACACACGTGCCCCACGTGTGCAGAATCAGACATGTACATGCATCACATACACAGCATGAGAAGGAAAAGGGAGGGAAAATTATTGTTTTTTTTTTTTTTGTTCTCTGCCTTGGTCATCGAGAGGCCTGTGTGCTCACACTGAGAACTGCTGGTTTCACACAAGATCCGTCTCTCCCCCACGTGCAGGGAGCAGACTGTTCCTAGCTTTTATGAAGTCCTGCCACTTACACAGTCTGCTTGTGTGTTTTAACCTTTGATGTGTTTGTTAGTTTGTGTTTCATGAGTTTTTGGTTCCTTGGTAAAACAATAAAAATCTGAAAACCCTACAACCTAGTTTTCTAGAGCAACAGGAAAGTGTTGTAAGAAGTTCTCTGGTGTGGACTCGATGGCAGGCAGCCCATCAAGCAGAGACTGCCTGGGGCCTCGAGGCGGGACGGCCCAAGTGGACATGAGCCTTGGACTTAGGCTATACCCTTAAGAACCTATAAATGTCCTTGGAAGCTGAATTGGGTCTCAGATATTTCAAAAGTTCACCGCTATTTGTGACCTTCCCCTCCATTTTCAGTACATTCTGATAATTTTATATTTTTCTTATAAATAACTACAAGGTGCAGAAAACTTTTAAAAGTTGAGAAATAATGACCCATGAGGCTGTTACCAAGAGGCAGCCATTGCTGAATGCTTTCTATCATTCTTAGAGTCATTTCTATTATTTAAATGTTAGTATTCTCGCTAGTATTCTCCTCCAAACAAAGGACGTGGGATGACCTAGAACTAGGGTTGCAAACAGTCGGGAAGCACCTACTGTGCTGTGTCCCAAGCCAAGCGCCCTGAGCGCTCCTAACTGCTGAGCCGTCTCTCCAGCCCCTAGACACGCCGACCAGCCACCTCAGCTTGTAGAGAGCCTTATTGAGGAGCCATGCCACCTGGCAGGAACTTGACATCGACCAATGTGAAGTTCCTCTCCCAGCCTTTGAGCAGGAACTCCTGTGTCAGTCATAATCCCCTCCACCTAGGGTGGAGTACGCAGGCAAAGGTGAAGCCCACTGTTCATCAAGGACCTGCAGTCTCCTGAGAAACACCAGCCACCTGCGGAGCGACTGAACCGGCTCTGCTGAGAGGCTTCCAGCCTTTCCCCCTGCCTAGATATACTGGGAGTTCGTCATGAAACTTTGAGAGCTTGAATAGCAGGTGTTATCTTGGTCTCCGTCTCTTTTTTTGCCGCCTTCCCATACATCCCCAGCTTCCCTTCCAGGTAACCCATTCGATGTAACTGCGGGCAGTTACATCGGCCCATGCCTCGGCTTCTGCAGATCAACATCCCACGATACAGTCTCAGGTATAGAGATGTACGCTAATGCCATTTTCATTGCTTTCATGGTTCAGATTTAGACTTCTGAAAGTAGACCTACCTCCCCCCAACTCTTAACATTCTGTGCACAAAATTGGTAAGGAATAGATGGAACCAGAAAGAATTAAACTATACGACTCAGACTCAGAGGAAAATAGAGATTTTTCTTTTCTATTCCCATCCTAGCTTATGGTGTTATATATATGCGTGTAAGTAGGCATACACTATGAAACTGGAACGGAGACCATAAGATGGGGAGAAGAGACATTGGGGAGGGAGGGAAGGCCGACAGGATGCATAGGACAGGGAAGTAGAGAGGGGGTGGGGTCAGAAGACAGGGTTGGAGAGGGGGGGAAGAGAAGAAGGAGAATCCACAGAAGAGAGTTTTTTTTAAATGACACAAGGAAGCCTAAAACTGTGTGTGCTTGTGTGTGTGTGTGTGTGTGTGTGTGTGTGTGTGCGTGCGCGCGCGCGCGCGCACACACAACTTTATCTTTACAAATGCTTTCAGGACTGAGGAGATGGCTCCGTGGGTTAAGTACTTGCAAGTATGGAGCCCGTAGTTTGGATTTCCAGCACCCATGTAAGCCAGATCAGGGAGCACACATCTGTGACCGAGGCTCCTGTAGTCAGAAGGGCACGGGACTCCAGATGCTCACATGTGAGCTACTCCAGCATCCACAGGGAGCAGCAAGGAGCCCTGTCCCCAGCCAACTAGAAGGTAGGCACTGACACCTGAGATTGCCTCCTCACTTCCAAAGCTCCGGTGGCCACTCAAAAAAATGCATATGCACTCCACACACACAGGTGCGCGCACACATGCATATACACACGTGCACACATGTGCACACACGTGTACACACACACAGGGGGATTTTAAAAAATATTTCTGAAACAGCAAAAGTGCATTGCACATTCACTTAAAATGTATTGTTTTATATTTTGTGTTTGGCTACACACACATCTCTGCGACTGAGAAACTTCTCAAGCATGATAATAGTCAAGGCCCCATCCAGGCGCAAAGGTTTCAGTCAGAGGTCTTGTCGAGCAAAATGAGTCAGTGCCTCGGTCCATGCAGAAGGCTAAAACACACGCATGGTTATGCCAGACCCTTGCTGTCTCCTCACTTCTCAGCTCAGCTCCTTTTCAAGTTGTGTTTGATAATGAAGGAAAGATTCCTTAAATGAAAAAAATATGTCCTTTATACTTTTGAAGTTCCACATTATCCTTAATAATAATTATGGCTATGAGGCTGCAAAGGAAACGCAAGGGGGTTATCTTGGGTAATTGGTCTGAAGCCTACCGCCTCACTAAGGGGGAGGAGCAAGTTGATTGGCAAGCACGAATCACGTGCCCAATTCTGTGGCCGATCATGGACATCGGAGAAAAAGCAGAGATATAACAACTGGATGTGTACTTGACTCAGCGCGGGGTTCCAGTGGCACATGAGCAGGGCTGCCTTGGAGTAACTACTCAGACACTTGCCGAATGCAGTGGGTCCCTTCCCACCCAGCGTGAGTGAGAAGGGAACCACAAGCGCTTATCTACTGTGTTGAGCTATTCGATGGACTCATGAAGAGGACACCATTGGCCATCCGCAATTGCTTCCTGAAAGGATTCCCTTGCATTGACTGCATTGATTGTACAAACAGAAGAAAACTTAAGGGGGAAGAGATGGGACAAGAAGCAGGTACTTATCTGCTACTTCATAAAAGAAAGGAAACTGTCCACTTACACCTGATTACCTGGTTCCTGGAAGGCTGCTCCGTGGGTGGTGGTGGGAAAACTCCATCCTGAGTCTCTGGATGAGTGTTTTCTAAGTCAACAGCTCTACAGAGGAGCAGATAGTAGAAGAGAGAAGGGTTGGCTGATCTAAGGCTATACTTCCTAGCTGCATGGCTTACAGAAGCCATCGTCATTTCAGATTGCTACAGCTCTAGATTTAATACATGGTTTCTTCCTTTTGCCCCCACAAGCCTAGGCTAGCCATCAGTACTGACTGCCCACCCCTTGCTAGTTTTCATAAACCTTGTTAACACTGCATCAGAATTGCTGCAAGAACTTACGTGGGTGTGTGCACATGTGTTGGTGCAAGCATGTTGGGTGGGTGTGCAAATGTGTCCGTGAGTGCATATTTGTGCATGTGTCTCAGTGTGTGCGTGTATCTCACTGTGTGCATGTGTGTGTGCATCTGTGTCTGTGTATGAACATGCATCGGTGTGCACATGCACCTACCAGAGTTTGGCCTCAGGTGTTCTTCCTCAACACATCTTCCACACTGTTTGTTGCTTTGGTTGCTTTTTTCATTTTGTTCTAAGACATGGCCTCCTACCTCTCTCTCACTGGCCTAGCACTGACTGACTGAGGTTGGGCTGGCCAGTCAGCCGGCAGGCTCCTAATAGGCTTGTCTCCATTTCCCCAGTCTGAGATCATGAGTGCATGCCACCACACCCCGTCCCATGAATTCTGCTTTTTAACTAGGTCCTCATGTTTGCAAGACAAGCACTCTGCTAACTGGGCCATCTTCTCCGTCCCTAATGAACCATTTTGGAAGGAAACCACAGAACTGGCGTAGCTGTCTGTAGCTAGGGTGACAGAGCATGAGTCGGAGGTGGGGGTGTGGGGGGGGGGAAGAGTTGTTCTTATTCCTGTAGGTCGGAGCCAGCGCACATTGAGCTGGTTTGAATGGCTATCCTGCGAGCAATTGTCATCAGCACCAGCCTCGTTGAGTTCTTTGGTTTCAATGCGAATTACTTTTGCAGGGAAGGTAAGATGTATTATTCTCCTTTGACTGTGACATCTACTTGGAGCCTGTTTATACCAATGCAGCTGCTGAGTAAGTTGGGCTTTTTCTTTAGTTCTTTAGTTCTTTTTTTTTTTCTCTCTCCACTTCTCTTTTCATTTTAAAGGCATATATGCAAGTCATCTGACCCAGGTTGTACATGAGCTCCACAGCATATGGTTGGGGGAAAGAACATCGGATCTTTTGTTCGGGAGTTTTTGTATTCCTTTCCAGTCTTTTGCTTTTTCTGGTCCTCAAATAAGGCTAATTACAAAGGGGATATTAAAAAAAAAGAAAGAAAGAAAAAAGAAAAAAGAGGTGGGCCTGGTAGAGAGGAGCCTTTAGAACCATTCCTTTTGCAATAAGGAACAAAAGCGTGTACCAAGGGCACGGCCAGGCCTCGACAGAAAGAAAAGAGAAAAACCATCTAATGAGGACGTCGAGATAAGTGCTTGTGAAGAAAACTGGCAAAAAAAAAAAAGAGCTTTTAGTCTACAATCCATAAATAAGTGTGCATCAGACGGGCACTAGAAGAGTTTTAACAAGGCAGGCCACAGAAACTACATCCTCCTATGCAAAAGCTGCATGCCAGAAAAAAAGAAAAATCTCTCTTTCCAAGACATTCTCTCTCAATGCTAATTCAAAGAGCAGTACCTGAAAATTAAGATGTTTTATTCATATCTCTGAATCCACTGCAGCATGACGACAATGTGAAGAGTTGGCTCTGAAATATAATTACCAAGGCTGCTGGGGGTGCAGGGGCGGGAGCGGGGAAGGCTTTGCCCAGGCACGTGAACCTGCCTCCGTTTTTACTCTCAGAGTAGGAGAAAAAGTCAGGACAGTAAGGAACCTTGCCTGGGGCTGCCAGTCACAGACCATAACATTTTTAGTAATTTTAAAAGAAAGTTTCCAGGTTATCCCATCAGCTAATCAGATTTGCTTATACCACAACCACAAAGCCATACCTGTATGTGTTTCTCCACAGCCTAATTAGATTTCAGTACACACACACACACAAACACACATACACTGTTATACATAATGTTTTAGCTAGAACACAGGGCTAGAAATTATATCACCTTAGTTTTAGTATGCTGCTGTTAAATAATGTTTAATAATTTTGTACTTGACTTATAGTATTTCATTTCATGTGCTATTACTATATGGTATATAAGATTAATATGAGTATAGATTTCCTGTGGAGTATTTCCTATTTGTTTGGGGATATTAGTGATATTTCTTAGACCATGTACACAAGAACTATATCATGTTTACTAACTTCTCATGCTTATTTGAATTCTTTATTTTTTATTCTTGTACATATCTAAATTTTTAGAAATTGTGTGAGTATATGTGTGCATACATATGTGCATGCATGAGAGAGAGAGAGAGAGAGAGAGAGAGAGAGAGAGAGAGAGAGAGACGGTATGTGCACATTAGTATGTAGGTGCCCTCAGAGGCCAGCAGAGGGCATCAGATCCCCTGGAGCTGGAGTTACAGTAGTTGTGAGTGATCACCTGATATGGACTCTGGGGAAACTGACTCCTACTCACGCTTTAGAGAACAGCAGCCCCCTTCTCAGTCTCTGAGCCTTCTCTTATCCTGTAGGCGGTTTCCTTTCTTTTCCTTTTTTAGTGTTTATTTTTCTTTTACATCATAGTAACTGAGTTCTTCATTTATGACATAGTTGAAAAGTTGTACCTTCCTTTCCTATTTGCATTCCAAGATCAATTCCACGAAAATGAACAATTTTCTATACCTTGGATGCACTTAGATTTCAAATTCATCCTTAGATCTTCGCACCTGTGTGTGTGTGTGTGTGTGTGTGTGTGTGTGTGTGTGTGTAGGCTAACGGTTTACACTATGTGATGTTTTCGATCATTCTCATACACATTGAGTAGGTTCTCTCACTTGAACCTAGAGCTTGCCAGTCTGCTCAGCCGTCTTGCTCCAGACTCCCCCAGTGTTGGAGACAATGGGAGTACAATCACACGGGAGTGCCTTCCCTGGGCTGTTCTGAGAGCAGGAGACAGTCCCCCTCCTAGTCAAGCATCCTAGCTTTAAGCCCAGGCTGACTTGGTCCAATATTTCCTCTGCTATTTCCCAATTCTGTATTTGTGGAGTCATTTCACCCCTGTAGCCTCACTAGTCCCCAACACCATGCCACTGGTAAACCCAGGACTTACAGCACTCTAGAAGGGGAGGTAAAAGAATCAGAAGTTTAAGGTCATCTGCAGCTACGTATGGAGCTCAAAGAAAAAATATGAGGAAAAGACTCTTCACGTTCATTTATGAGAGAGTAGCTTCCCAGTGAGACAGTGAAGGTGTTTCAGTCTCCCGGAGGCTGACGAGACACTGAAGCAGTTCTTCCTTACACAGATCCATTCCACACACCCAGTACAACTGGTCTCCCTGGCGCTGGCTTCTAAGAGCCAGTGGTGCCGTCCAGTAACTGGGACTGCCAATTACACCCCTATACCCAACACATACACATACACACCACACACACCCATGCGCATACACACGCTACGCCAGAAACATACCACACACATACACACACACCACAGACATACACCCTCACAACATACCACATACACCACACATATACACACCATATACACACAAACATACACACATGCACACACATGCCACACATGCCCACACACACCAAAAAGATGCACACACACCACACATGTGCACACACATACCACACACACCTCATACACACAAACTCACACCCTACACACACATACACACACACACACACACACACACACTCCAAAACATTCATGATCCAGTTGAGCACTGCTGTATCTTCCAGATATTATATCTCTTGATATGTTAGCAAGTGCTATTGTCTGCTGTCTTGTGTCATAGGAGAGGTTATAAAAAAATTAATTACATTGTTACATAAAAAATAGTCAAAACTATTATACAGTAAAACTAGGTAAAGACCAACTGCTTCACATCTGTAGTTCAAGATGGGAAGCTGTCCTTCCATCTAGCGATACTTGGAGTTACAATTCAGGACATTTTACAGTGAGGCTGTGACACTGGGAACTGTAATTGACTTTCAGAGAACAGACTTCATCTTTTCAGCGCCCCGAGGGTATGTGATCTTACATTAATACACACTTTGTCGAATCTGATTGCTTAATTAGGACCTAGAGTTCCTGTGATAGTTAGAAACTTCTCCACTCCCCCCTCGACAAAAACTTTATAATACAACATGATCAACACAATTTCATGATGAACAGTTTTTAAGACTGCAGAAGTCATTAATGCATTTCTGTTAACATACAATTAAACACCACGGCAGATGTTCATGAAAGATGTCTTCAACAGATTTATTTGTTTGTTTGTTTACTTATTTATGTATCCTTGGGTACTGTGGCAACAGATTCAGGATGGAAGAGTTTTGAGAGAATAACTGAATGGTTTAATAAAGAGAAACTATAAAATACAGTTACACTTAGTGCCTAGTGTCTTCTGCTCTTTGTGTGAGCCGCCTATAGGTTGCTCGCTGAAGTTTCTCGGTGAGCCTTTGTCAACAGAAAACGTTCACGGGTCCCCTTGACACACTTGCTGTTGGCAGGTCTGGGATTGCCTCAAATACTGAGGACTGTGACAGAGGTGTCCTGACTCTACGGTGGAAGTGCTGCAAGCTGATGGCCCACGGCCTGTGTCCTGCCCCTCGCGCCCCCCCCCCGCCCGCCCCCAGCACAGTGCTGTTTCCGGAAGGAGCCAGAGATAAGGCCAATCAGCATCTGCTTCTGAGGGAGGTGGGAGGAAGGCAGGTAGAACGCAGGCAGGCATGCTCTTCCCTCGCCTGGCTCGCAGCGCCCTGGGCTGTACCCTTCCGGTTCTCTCAGCTTTCACCTGCCACAGCCCCTGCCGACCTTTTGGGATTCCATGTGTACAAACTAGTGGAGCCTCTCAAATGTGGATCCCAAGATGACTGTATGGAGCAATGGCCCTTACCCTCCACCTGCATTGTTCTTCCTGGAAGCCAGAAGTACAAGTTCATAGGGAAATATGTTCTTGTTCACAGCAGTGAAGTCTCGAGTTGTTTTTGTTGGTTTGGTTTGGTTTGGTTTTATCACATCAGCTATCACCTTAGGAGCTGCTTCTGGCTTACTGTCCTGTGTTCAAATCCCTGAGTAACAGCTAGAGCTCAGCACATGCTCTGAGCAAATGAAAGCACAGGGTCACTACTGTGGAGAGAAGCAGACAGCCAGAAAGAATCCCTGGTGTTCAGGAAAGTCAGGCAGAGCAGAGCAGGGGCTAAGAGAACGTAGGTAAGACTGGATAGGACGCTGCCGTCTGCGCCAGGGCCGCCATAGCCAGACTTTCCTTACGGGGGAGAAGCTGAGAGTAATTTGGGGCTCTTGGCGGATGGATCCATGAAAAGAACAGAACCCTGGGGCGGTGTCACAGAGATGATGCCACGCCCATCAGCACAAGATGGCAGACTGTGGTGAAGAGGACCCTGGGTAACCACGTACAACACAAGAAGTGCTTCTGTTGTGGTTGCAGGATGAGGAAGAGCTCACTGTAGGAATGGCATCTGCCCTCCCCCTCTCCCCGAGGGAAACTGGCTCTGTCAGTGTCCATGGTCAGTAGCAAACCCTACCCCACGGGTGGGACCCTGGGCTCTGCTCAGCACCATGTGACCTTGCTGGAGACTTCCCAGTTATCCCGTCTCAAAGTGCAAAGGATATCCAGGATTGCTGGTAAACTAACCAGCCTCGAGGCCTCTGGTGTGTGCTCCTTCCACACCACCCCTCTGTTCACCCCTTCCCTAAGTGCCTACTGTGTGCTTCCTCCACACCACCCCTCTGCTCACTGCTTCCCTATGCTCCTACTGTGTGCTCCCTCCACACCACCCCTCTGCTCACCGCTTCCCTATGTTCCTAACATTTCAGCCTTTAATGATGATATTCTGCACGCCCAGAATTACTAGCTTGGGGTCAAGAGCAAACTCTCAGCTGATTAATTTCCATCCAGCAGAGCTGACCATGACATGAGCTGGGTCTGGAACATCAAATGCCTGCTGTTTCTGGGTTTCTAGTTTTGTTTTCCTTTGAACATGTGTCTTTTCCTTCTGACTGTCCCTCCTCTCAGGGGTCCACTAGATATTGCAAACAATTGAAACTAGGTACCCCACAGGTGTCTTTCTTAGGAAATCGAGCCACAAGTCCTCTGTTAATAGTCTCTAAAACGAGGCTATCGATATGAAACCTTGTCTATCATGGAACAGAGACTAAATAGCTGACTCTGTGTGAACCTGCAGAGTATAAAAATAACCAAAAATAATACATAAAGTGTATATAAATGTGCGTCAGTAAAACCTTTATTTAAAATATAGTCCATACGCTAGAGATGGCCCAATGGTTGTCATCTGAAAATTCCAATTTCAAGTACATTATCACTTTATGTACTTAGATTTAACTTCCTGTGAAAACTTTATTTATTTTGCATACTTCCTAAAGTACCACAATTGATATGAATATAGAAACAGATGAAGACATCCTGTTAAAGGCATTCCATTGTGTTTAGTGTCCATATATACTCTACTTGAAAGAAAAATTACGTATGGAAACTTCATATATGAGAAATGTCTTCTAACGAGGAAATGAAAAAAGTGATTTCCGACATAATTATGGGACTAGGTTACAAACGTAAGGAGAAGACAAGTGAAGGTAACAAAGATTTGCTGTATTCATCGTGGGTGTTTGCATGGTCCTTGGGGTTGTCATATCAACAGGATGCAGAGGGTCCCCGCCATCCGACAGCTGCTATTACTATTATTGAAACAGCCTCATTTGCCTTAGGCTGGTCCCAAACTCCCCACTAAGGCAGCATGATTTTGGACTCCTGATCCTCCTGGCTCTGTGTCCTGAGTGTTAGCATTAGAGGAGTGTGTCACTGTGTCCTGCAGCATTGGAGGAATGTAACACCGTGTCCTACAGCATTGGAGAAGTTTGCCACCATGTCCTGCAGCATTAGAGGGGTATGCCACTGTGCCCTGCAGCATTGGAGGAATGTGCCATCATGTTCTACAGCATTGGAGGAGTGTGACACCGTGTTCTGCTTATCTGGTTCTGGGGATGGAACCCAGGGCCAGAAAACAGGTCAGAAAACCACTCTACCAACCTGACTCTACCCAGTCCACTATTTCTGAGTTTTTAAGTTATCTTTCCAATTAACTGGAGTACTGTGGGAGTGATAAGTATGGGTAGTAAAAGTCAGGAATAGTAACTGCGCCTGGTGGGGGTGGGGGGATCTTAAGAGGAGCTAAGCATGTCCGAGAGGTGTTAAGTAGACCTTTGTCTTGGGAAGTGACTCAGACAAGGAGCCAGGGTGAGGGTCAGAAGCAGATCAAAAGGAACAGTGGAAAGCTTTGCATGCTGGGAAAGGACTGAGGTTGAGTCCATCAGGCAAAGGAAAATGAACTGCCAAAGAGCAGCATCTGAGCTAGACCAGTCTTAGAAGATCAAGAGAGGCAGAGTCTGGAGGCTAGAGGCACGGGCAAGCAACCCTGAACAGTGCAGTAGTAGGGCCGAGGCCACGGCTGTGTCGGGGTCAGATGGTGTTGTGAAACTGCTTGCTGTTTCTATAAACTCCTCAGAGCTAACAGTAGCATCTGCTCTGTCTGCCCATGGCGCCGTTTCTTACTGGATGGAGCACAGTGCAGCATTCACTGGCTGCTGACAATGACTATTCTTGTGCTCTGCTATGCTTTAATTATGTTTGACATTCATCACACACCATTATCCAGTGGCAGCCAGTTGCCAATCCACAGCCTCATCAGAAGTCAAACAAAAGCAAGGACACGGGTAATTATGTAGCATGATATTGTTATTATTTGGAAGTCAGGAGATATGTAGGTTGAATACATTTGTGGCTTCCTACCTCACAAACTGCTCATATGTCTCCTTTTGATTCAATTGTAAGGACTCTCAGCTCATGATTTAATTACAAAATAGCCCAAGCCAGGAACAGTTCAAAGGAATAAAGATGCTAAAATTAGACTGGAATCAGGAAGGTGACACCTGCTTATCATGATTTTTTTTTTCTAAAAAACATACAAAAGTGAGAATTCTGTAGTAAGCCCGTGAACCCATCATCAGTCTGTGTTTGTAACCAATATCACATACCTAAGCATATTTCAAGTACAGCCACCCCACTTTTTATCCTTAGTAATTAGCCTGGATTAGTTTAAAGTCAGTCTCAGGTACCATTTTTATTTCCCCTACATATACTTAAAAATAGATCTTTAATAGGCAACTTTGGAACTGAAGAGATGGCTCAGGGTTGAGATTATTCAGTGTTCTTGTGGAGGGCCAGATGTTGGTTCCCAGCACTCATGCCAGGAGACTCCAAACCAGTGACTGGCTACTCTAGCTCCAGGGAATTTAACAAACTTCTGGCCTCTTTAAGTACCCACACAGAGATGTGCATATATATATATATATATATATATATATATATATATATATATACAGATACACACACATGTACATTTAAAGTAAAAGATAAAATTTAAAAGAACTTTTTGTTAGTATACATGATACAAAATACTGGGTTTCAGTTTTCCTTGACATTTTTATACCTGTGTGTAATGTCATTCTTCCGTTACCATTTCTTTTATACCCGTGTGTAATGTCACCCTTCTGTTACCCTCTCATATCTCCAGTCTCTCTCTCTTTGTGTCTTTCATGTCCCTAATAGTCTTCCTTTAACTTCTATAGCCTTTAAATATTTTTAAACATGTATTTAGTTTTTTGGTATGGTGGGTAGAACACATGAGGGAGTCAGGGGAAAACTTTCAGGATTCAATTCTCTATGGCATGTGGGACCTAGGGATCAAACAAACCCAGATCATCAGGCTTGGCCACTAGTGCCTTTACCACTCAATCCTTTTGCTGAACTTTCTCTTCACTTCTTCAGCTTCCTTGACAGAGCTAATATACATCTTAGTTACAATAGGGTTCTTTTAAGCTGACTTATTTTGTTTAACATGATGATTTATACTTTCAGCCATTTTCCTGCAAAGAAAGAATTACACTCATCTTTATGACAGGAAAAGCTAGGTCCTGTGCATAAGTTAATGGTCTTTCATGTGATAGGAAAGGTGGATACTTGTAAAACAATTGTAATCATGTTAATGTTTAGAAGCAAGTGATATACCTGATGCTCTGGCCATCTCCACTGTTGCTGTCAAGACTAAATGACTTTCCCACATTTCTACTTTGATATACAGAGATTGATAGAAAGAGTTTTATATAAATTTCATTCCAGAGATTTCCCTGTAAAACCCCAATCTACCTGGCCCCGTGTATGTTCATGTGGTTATATGCATATGTATGTAAGCATGTACACCTCCAGTAGCTCTTTCTTTGACTTTTCATATATTCTTCTCTTGAACTGGATATCTGCTCACACCTACTTCAAGTTCTGGGCAAAATGGAGCTGGACCTGAGTGGGTGCCAACTACCTGAAAAGATCTTCTAAGGCCAAGGAGGTTGGGGTCTTGCAAACCATGACAAGACCTGCTGGAAGCTTACACTGGGAATGGGGAGGTGGGGTGGTATGGCCAGTGGCTCCTGTCGGGAGGGAGGGGGTTCCATAGGTCACAATACCAACACGACCCTGTTTTGCTTTCCTTCTGCTCTCTCTCTGGTCCTCACCTCCCTTTCCTCACTCAGTGGTGCACTGTGGGTGTGACTTTTGCTCTCATAAACCACGGTGCCATCTGCTCCTGCCTTCTCTCCCTGGATGTCATTCTACAGATGGCAAGGACAGGATGGAAGTGGCACTCGGTTGAGTATGACACTCGGGGTACATCAAGCCTGCCGAGCACGGGTGCTGCTGAAAACCAGTTTAGCCCAGTGTGAACATAATAATGGAGATGACATCTTGACCTAGTGTCCAGGATCCCAGCGTATCAGGAGTGCATGCACCCACTTCACTTAGGATGTGAGTGTAGGCACACAGGATAAGATTGAAAGGTAACCTGGAAGGTTTCTAAGATACCTTAAAGATGACAGCTTGCCAGTAATAAACCTACCAAGGCCCCAAAATACTGTGGGTAATTCAAGCAATGGAAAAAGTCTTACAAGTGTGCTTGTTAATCTGACCATGTGTCAGCGTGAATTAGTCAACAGCTACAGCTAATGCAGGAAAGAAGAAAAATTAATATTCATCAGGCTCCTGTTTACACTCCTGTTGTCAAGGTCAGTTTGCCTCAAGCATGAAATTCTTCTCTTAGTAAAGCCGTTAGTGCCCTTCAGTAAACGGGAACACGAGTTTTAGAGGTGCTTGATTCCCATGGACTCACATATAGAGAAATCCAGGCTTTCCCCATATTTCATGGGATTTAAACATAAGCATTGTTTTTAGCCTGACAAGTGATGCTTAGTGGTGGAATTATAGTTAAAAATGAAATTCCTGTTAACGTAGTCCATAATATTCTCAGTCATACTGAAACTTCCATTTTTAACACAAACGTTATATTCATTTCCTCTGAAGTAATCATTGCTGCCAGGAACTTGTGATACATTAAAAAAAATCAAATTTTTGTTTACTTTGTATTCAAAATTTAATTGTTAGAAAGTGGATTGTGGTGGGAAGGCATTACTGAGGGTCCATGTCACTAGGATCCCGGAGCTGTCGTGCTAGCAAGGGTGTTTTCTTATGATAAATGAAAGGTAACTCATGGACCTGTCATGATGCTGGACATTCCAGTGATCCTGTAGTCTGACTCCTCAGCTGGAATCCACAGGCCCACAGATGGCATGAGAAGTGCTCCTGGAGGATTGATCGCATTTAATTGTCTGTGACTGAAAAGACACTAAACCTATAGCTGTGCTAGAAATGCCAGACTGTTTGGCTGAAGTCTTGTTTTAGCTTCTCCACCTTGCTGTCTACAATTGCCCTGTCCATCAGCCACTGCAAGTTTCAAATTAATGTTTAAATCAGTTAAAATGAAACTGAACTGAAAATTCAGCTTGTCAGTTGCATCGCCATGTTTAACAGCTAGTTCAGTGTGCTGTAGCATACAGAGCCAGGAGAGGATGTTTCTATCATCTCAGCATATTTAACCGGAGAATACTTATCTAGCATTAGTGTAGATACTGGAGAGACGGCTCAGCAGTTAGGAGCACATACGGCTCTAGCAAAGGACCTAAGTTCAGTGCTCAGCAACCACATTAGGCTCTTGCCACAGTTCCAAGAACATCTGTTCCTCAGTTGCTTCCCTGGAGAGTTCTGTTTCAAATACATGAATAAAATTATCTTTGACCACTTTACCTCAAAAGCAATCCTCAAGCAAAAACACTTACAATAAACAAATAAACAAAAGAAAAAACTCTTTTATCAATGAATATAGATGTTTGACTTGAATAAAGTAGGAATACAGAAAGATGGAGAAATTGTGATAACATATCAGGTGGGAGGAATGTCTTAGTGACTGTGTACAAGTATGTATGTATACTCATGGTGTGTGTGTGTGTGTGTGTGTGTGTGTGTGTATGTGTGCATGCATGTGTGTGTGAGTGTGTTTGTGCTCATGATGTGTGCATGTGTGTGTACATGTGTATGTGTCTGTGCTCATGGTATGTGCATGTGTGTACTTATAGTGTGTGCATGTGTCTGTGCTTATGGTGTGTGCATGTGTGTGTGCTTGTGGTGCATGTACATATTCACACTTGAAAGATAGCCTGGCAGTGGGCATACACTGCATATATTTTTATGGGGCTTTCTAAACCATTTTCACTCCTGATATCTATTCACTGGAGAATTTTTATGTGACTTTGGATATACAGAATGTGTGTGTGTGTGTGTGTATGCATGTGTGTGTGTATATATATATATATATATATATGTACATATATATATATATACACATGCATAATAGGAAAATAGGTATGTAAATAAAGCATTTACCAACAAGCTACAAGTACACCTTCCGTAGTACTAAGTGCTTGCATCTTACCCTCAGAACTGAGGCCACATGAAGAAGTCTAAAGCCGCACAAGGAAACACTGTGGATCCATTGCACGTGTTTTCTTTCTAATTGAGGTTGCTGTCCGCACACTCAGAGACCATTGACTGTTGTTGCACTTCTCAGGGTCCTACCTTTCAGTCACATGACACCAGTGGGGTTCCCACTCAGTGTGTACACTTTGGTCTGTAGAGCAGAGAAATGGCTTCATGGCTGGAGGTATGTTCTAAAAACAGGGGTCACCGCTCTCATCGTGCTCTGTGGTTGCCTTGTGCACCTCGTTCAAGAAGGGAAGTGGATTAGCAAACATGAGTCTGTGGATTGGGAACTCTGGGACAGACAGGGGAAGGAGACAGCACATGAAGTCAGCGGCCCCCGGGACCTGAACAGAGGGAGGAGAGAAATAGTGTGCTGTAGCAGGTGTGTGTTTGATTGATTGATTGATTGATTGATTGATTACAATCTACAAAGAAGAAAAAAAAAAGAAGTAAAGATCTAGTAATTGTTAAGTAGACATCCCAGTGAGGAAACATGGAGAAAACAGTGGGAAGTCAGCTTAAATGTCAACTCAACACAATTTAGAATCACCTCAAAAGAATGTCCCCGTGAGGGACTGGTTTGGATCTTGGAGGATCCAGATCCCCCTCATTGCAGGAATCCCCACGAGTGTGGGAAGGCCCAACTCACTGTAGGTGGTTCCACTCTTAGGACAGGGTCCTGAACTATGGGAGTGCAGGAACCATGCTGAGCACAGCAAGTGTGCATGCACACACTCATTTCTTCGCCCTTGAGTGTGAGTGTGGCATACCAGCTGCCCGCGCTCCTGCTGCTTACCCCTGTGCATTTCCTGCCATTATGGAGCGTAACCAGAACATGTGAACTGCATTAATCCCTTCCTTTCCGAGTCACTCATGTCAGGGTGTTCATCACAGCAACAGAAATGAAACCAGAACACAGGGTAAGAAGGAAATGTAAGGGTTTTCCTCCAACTAAGCTATGCATAATGACAGAAGGCCTGAAAAACTAGTATGGGCCAAGGCATAGATGGAAACATTTTGGACTGAGGATGAGAAAGGACTTAAGAAAGATGGGTTATGGGGCTGGAGAGATGGCTCAGCGGTTAAGAGCACTGACTGCTCTTCCAGAGGTCCTGAGTTCAATTCCCAGCAACCCATCTGTAATGGGATTTGATGCCCTCTTCTGGTGTGTCTGAAGACAGCTACAGTGTACTCACATACATAAAATAAATAAATTTTAAAAAAATAAAAAATTTAAAAATTAAAAAAAAGAAAGATGGGTTATAGTCAAGAAAACAGGGTGTATGTGTATATGTGTGTGTGTGTGTATGTGTGTTTGTGTGTGTCTGTGTGTGTAATTGAGCTTCTCAATAGCAATTTTATCTCCTTGCTAGAGAAATGCAGAGACAATGTTGTATCTACAGACTATGTAGTTACTATTATATATACCTAGCTTTCTTCAAACCTACAATCCTTCTGTTTCAGCCTTCTGAATGATGAGATTACATGTGTACACTACAACTGACTGAGAATAGCTACTCTCTCATATATTTATATATATACATGTATATATGAGTAGTATATATATATATATATATATATACATATATATATATTACTTTTAGTATTTGAGAATTTTATACCTCTTTCTAGATACACCATCACCATCCCACCCCTTACCACATCTATTCCCTTTTTGGTTTTGGTTTTTTAATAATCTACCAAGGTCAGTTTGTGCTGACCATATACTTAAAGATACCGGGCCATCCACTGGAGTGTAGTCAACATTCACAGGAGTCATACCATGAAAACGGTGTCTCTTCCTTCACCAGAAGTCATCAACTGCCAATAGCTCTTCAGCTAAAAGCCTTTATATGACTTTCAAATATTGATCAGATGTCAGAGACGACATCCACAAAGGCATACCTTACCGTGGCAAATACATAAAAGTGACTGTATTCTTCTTAGAAGCCATTCAGCATGCTGTGATTTCTGAGGAGATGGCTTAGTCAGTTATGAGAACCTGAGTTGGATCCTAGCACCCCTGGGTGTGTGTATGTGTGTATGTATATGTGTGTGTATATGCGTATGTATATGTGCATGTGTGTGTATGTGTGTGTGTGTGTGTGTGTGTGTGTGTATGGCAGTGCGTTCTTCAGGATCCTTGGTGCTGACTAGCCAAGATGGCCTTCTGAATCTGTGAATCCCAGGTTCCAGTGAGAAACTTTGTCTTAAAAATAAGGTGTGACCAGAGAGATGGTCAGCAGTTAAACATGTACCATGTAGGCAGCACACATAAGGACAGGTGCTCCAGTCCCCACAACCCATGTCATCACTCAGTGAGTGTGCATATACAGTCCCAGAGCTGAGAAAGCGAGGGTCTTCTGTGGTTACAGAGCAAGCTGAGCATGCTGGCTAGTTAGACTCAGCGTATTGTGGGAGAGCCTTGGATTCATCAGGAGGCTGCCTCAATGGACGTGGTAGACAGCAATTGAGAAAGAGTCCCAGTGTCAGCCTCAGGCATTTATACACACGGGCACACAGAAGCACCCTCCTCCACACAGGCAATCACAGGCACACTTAAAAACAATAATAACAACAACAAACTAAAAAGCAAACAAAAGAAAAACAGGTAGCTTCTTAGGAATGATACCCAGGGTTGACCTATGGTCTCCATATGCACCTACCCATGCTTTTGTGCATTTACATGAACATGAACATGTGGGCAAGCACATACACACACACACACACACACACACACACACACACACACACACACACCTTTGTGTTTTATTTCTATCATTTGTTTCAAAGCCTTTAGAACTCCTTGATATCTAAAATTAACTTTACACAATATATTATAGAAATAAAAACTTAAAACTCTTTTCATGAAGATCAAGAGATGACACAACTATTAAAAACCCTCTTGCTCCTGCAGAGAACTCAGGTTCAGTTCCCAGCATTGACATGGTGACTCACAACCGCCCATAACTCCAGTTCCAGAGTGTCTGACACTTTCTTCTGACCTCCATGGGACCAGGTATGAACACAGTACATGTAGATACCTGCTGGCAAAACATTCATATGAATAAAAATAAATCTAATCTAAAAAAATTTGAAAACCTCTTTTCATGAAAATATCACACATAATTTAATATCCACACTTCTAATTTTCAGAATAAATGCATTCATTAAAAAGTAGGAGGGTTTGGACCCCAACGTGAGTCAACTAAAATTATAGGTAATAAAATTAGTAAGATACATGGATACTTAGTGTGATGTAAATATAGAATGTAGTGGATAACTATCTGTGTCTTTTTTCACCCATGGATTTAGAGATATCATAGTATATACATCTGACATCGGTATACTGTAATGAACATGTCTTTTTAAAAAGCAGTGAAAGCCACACTTCAAATCTTAACCCCAGAATTCACAGCAAAGGGTCCTGCAGTCATTAGGCAAGCAGAGAGGGTAACCTAATTGACTGTCAAGGGATACCTTTTCACGTCTAACTTGTTAAAGATGTTAATACCAGCCAAGCCTAGCATCTTGACCGTGACATTTTAGTATGTCAATGGTTATATAAAAATTCTAAAAACTCTCTTCCTTTAAAATAAAAGATAGCCTTTCTGGAAATTGAGATGTACTAGGAGGAGGACTCCAAATGAATTATGGCTGAAAATTCAAAGGCCTGTGTTTCCCACCTTTCTGCCATTAGAGTATTAGGAATGCCTTGGGTGATAGTACTGTTACAGAGAATAAACCTAGGGCGGGATTATAGCTCAGTGGTTAGCCAACACTCGGCTAGCATGCACAGGGTGCATCCTACGGCCAGGATTCGATTCCTAGGAGAGGGAAGGAGAGGAATGAAAAGAGGGAGGGAAGGAGGGAGGGAGGGAGGGAGGGAGGGAGGGAGGGAGGGAGGGAAGGAGAGAGAACTGATTTATATTATACTTCAAGAAATTGCATAGGATCTTCCACCAGAATCCACACAGCCTCAAAGCAGATAACAGTTGCCTTTTAGAAAGCTGTCTAGCTCATCACATATACTAAATATAAACAAGTCAGCCACATTCTAAGAATGGTAGGCTTACTGTTTTCCACTTACCTGAGGTCTTTGGCCTTGAGACTTTTAGATGTATAATTTCAAACTCCCAGTTCCTCCTCAGGTAGGACAGGAGGACCACATGCCTTCTCTCTGAGCAAGCAAGACAGTTGTATTCTGAAGAAGGAGGCCCTCCAGTGCTGTGGTGCTGGGGTGTGTCACTTCTTTTGTGTGCTCACGGCCACCAGCACAACTCTCTGGTTTTTTGTTTGTTTGTTTTTTAAATAGGGTCTCTCTGTCTATCCCTGGCTGGACCTTACTATGTAGACCAGGCTGGCCTGGATTCACAGAGATCCACCTGTCTCTCCCTCTTGGATGCTGGGATTGGAGGCATGTATCTCACAGTGCCCAGTTTAGCAGCAAAACTCTTGGTTTCATGCTGTGACATTTGTGGACCAACTGTGTGTTCTGGGCAGATCAATGGTAAGAAGGAACCAAAATAGTCGGTTAGACTGAGCATCATGGGACATAGTGCTATCAGTTATGAAAAGAGTGGGCATTCGATATAATGAGAGAACTAGTTAAATAAACATATATATCCATTCTTGAGCAAGGGTTTTACTGATAAAGTGTGTTTCCCACTGCACAAAGAATATAGGGAAATAAGAAACCAAATGGAATAGATGAAAGACTTCCTCTTTCCTTAATTACAGCATATTTATTTTGTGTGCACATGTGCAGCCACGGTGGTCATGGGAAGATCGGAAGACATCTTGTAGGAGTTGATTCTCTTGTTCTACCTGTGGGTCCTGAGGATCAAACTCAGACCATCAGCTTTCACTGCAAGCCACCCCATGGCCATTTATAATTTAAGTCCAAACTTTGGAAGTAATGGATGCAGGCGAGAAAGAAGGACACACGTACACACACACACACACACACACACACACACACACAGGCTCTTTCCTTTGAAAAGGAAGACGGAGTCCTTTTGCAAATCATTCTCGCTCTCTTTTCTATGTCTCCTTGCTTGAATTGGACTCCATGGCCATTTTTAGCTACAAACTAGGCTGGGACAGGAAAGACTTGACTTTGTTTCCTCTGTGGCATGGGGGTGGGAGTGGGGAGCCGGCAAAGCTAGCTGCAACCTTGCAAAGGCTCCCTACCACTGGATGCATCTAGTGAGACAGAGCGCCTCACAAGGCAGGCAAAACAGACCCATCACCTCAGAGACAGCAAAGGGGGGTGGCGGTGGCAGAGGACACGGATCCACACCAAGCCAGTTCTTCAGGACGCTGGGAAGTTGCCCAGGCTGGGTAGAGCTCATTCTGTGTGTTCTCCACCGTGCCCTACAGCTGAGGGTCCCTGAAAACGCATCACATGGGTTTACTCAGCCTCGGGACGGGCCTCGCAGGGCGTGCTGCACTGCGTCCCTGCACAGCACACAGCCCTCGGGAGACGAGAGGCACAGCAGGGCTGCCTGGCTTTATACCTCAGGCACTGTGCCCTCCACATGTTTATTTCTAAGAAACTCAAGCAAGATGGGGAAGGACTGGGCCAGCTGATGCCGTTAGTCGGCTCTGGTACACATCTCAGGTAAAGCTGCAAATGGCATGTGTGACACATCCATTAATCTCCATCCGCATAGACCCAGGGCCATCACAATTGGCTTTTAAAACTTTTTTCCTTGAAGAGGCCATGTTTTCCTGGAGAGACTTGATAGCTGTATCTAAGTGATGGGTGCTGTACTACATGACACAAGAGAACAGAATTAAGATGGTAGAACCTTTCTAGTCACGGTAGACGTGCTCCAGAATGGTGTCCCCTCTGTGACGTGTTGTGTGTTAAGCCTGGAAGCTGAGTTGGGTCAACCTCTGTTCTTTAGGTAGGACGTGGGTTCGATGTGTCTCTCCCAGTTGAAGTCCGTGTAAGCCTAGGGTCAGGCAGCCCATGTTCAAAGAGAGGTAAGATTCCTCTCTTCGCCTGAAGCTCGGACTTAAGTTTAAGCTGCAATGATCTAGCTGGATCCAGAATTCTCGAAAATGTAGCTATTGAATCTAACAGTTCTAAGTCTATCCATGAGGCAGGTCCTCTTTGTTTTAGGAGAGTGTGGCCACCCAGACATTGAAGGGGATAGGACTGTGTTAGTGCCGTTGTTACTGTCATTGAGTATCTGACCAAAATATGTAAGGAAGGCTCTATCCTATCTTACAGTTTGAAGTAGAGTCCACCATGGCAGGGGAGCCTCGGAGAGAAGGAGGCAGTAGCTGGCTACTCTGTCCACAGTCAAGAGGCAGACAAGGACCAGTACTGCTGGCGCTCAGTGCTGGGGCTCAGTGTTGATAGTTGTCAGTGCTGGGGCTCAGTGCTGGTGCACAGTGCTGATGGTTGTCAGTGCCAGTGCTCAGTGTTGGTGCTCAGTGCTGGTGGTTGTCAGTGCTGGTGTGTGCTCAGTGCTGATGGTTGTCAGTGCCAGTGCTCAGTGCTGCTGCTCAGTACTGGTGGTTGTCAGTGCTGGTGTGTGCTCAGTGCTGATGTTTAGTGCTGGTGGTTGTCAGTGCTGGTGCTCAGTGCTTCTGTGAGCTCAGTGCTGGTGCTCAGTGCTGGTATATGCTCAGAGCTGGTGCCCAGCTCACTTCTTCATTTTTGTTCAGTCTAGGACTCCAGTCCATGTAATGGCGCCACCTGCATTTACCACTCCAGTTTTCCTAACATAGAAAATCCCTCATGATATCCAAGAGGCTTGTCCCTTGAGGAGTTCTAAATCCTATTGAGTTGACAATCAGCATTAACTATCACAACAAAAGAGTATTTTTTTCTATTTTAGCGGTATGAACCCATTTATTTTTTATTTTGATATTATAGATATTGATATCTCTTCACAGCAAAAGGGGGCATGGTGTATGTGATCGTAACTTCTCCTCAACTTCCTCACTGGGTTTTGTAATCTCAAAACAGCTGCACAGCTCTCATCTTCTCAGTCCTTCATTAGGGTTTGGTAAGAGTGCTAGGAACGCATCAGAGGGTGTAAATGATATTTGCTATGTATGGTCTGTTTCCCCTCCCTACGCCCGCCAGAGGAGGGAGGTGTTACATCTCCAGAGACTCCTTTTTACCAAGTCCATGTTTTAAATAAATGAAACTTGTACAGACTCCAACACACCATCTTGAGATAACCTCAGGCCCTGAAGTATACTGACGAAGCAGACTGAACTCAGCCAAGTCATACAACTGCCTTCGAAAGCAGGAGGATGGACACAGGCAGGAAAAGGGTCAAAGGAAACCTGGCTTCTTCCAGCGGGAAGATCCTCAAAGCAGAATGGGGAAAACCATTCCCCCAAGTCATGCATGCTGTGTTCAAGCTCTCCAAAGAGGCTCAGCCCTGCAGCTGCTCTCTGCAGAGCCCAATCACACCCACACACCTGCTCACACCCACACACCTGCTCACACCCACATGCCTGCTCACACCCACACACCTGCTCACACCCACACACCTGCTCACACCCACACACCCGCTCATGCCCACATACCTGCTCACTCACCCACACACCTACTCACACCCACACACCTGCTCTCACACCCACACACCTGCTCACACCCACACCTGCTCACATCCACACACCTGCTCACTCACCCACACACCTGTTCACACACACACACGTGCTCATGCCCACACACCTGCTCACTCACACACCTGCTTACTCACCCACATACCTGCTCACACCCACACACCTGCTCACTCACCCACATACCTGCTTATGTCCACACACCTGCTCACTTACCAACACACCTGCTCACACCCACACACCTGCACACACACACATACCTGTTCACACACACCTGCTCACACCTGCTCACACCCACACACCTGTTCACACCCACACACCTGCTCACATCCACACACACCTGTCGCCATGTCTTCACTTCCCACTGTTCTCTTCAACTGGCTTTCTGTTCGGTTGTCTACTTCTTAGTGAAGTTCTTCTTGCTCAGGTCTGTGGTGGAATTTTCTTGACCCTTCTTCCTTTACCCTAAATCTTACTGTTGGTCCAGCATTGAGACTGGATTTGCCTTCTCTTCTCTCTCTCTCTCTGTCTAGACTGTCTCTGTAAGGCTTGATACTGCCTCTTTGATGATCCGTCTTTAAAGCTTGAATCCCATATGACTGGTAACAGATTTCCAGCAGAACCTGCCTAGAGTTAAATGCACAGTTATGGTTGCCCTGGTAACAGCAATACAGCCCCATCTTCTCCAAGTTTTCCCATGCTTAAAGATAACAAATTTAAAAAAAAAAACTTTTTTTAAAGATTTATTTATTTATGTATATGAGTATACTGTAGCTGTACAGATGGTTGTGAGCCATCATGGGGTTGCTGGGAATTGAACTCAAGACCTCTGCTCACTCCAGCCTGAAGATTTATTTATTGTTATATGTAAATACACTGTAACTGTCTTCAGACACTCCAGAAAAGGGTGTCAGATCTCATTACAGATGGTTGTAAGCCACCGTGTGGTTGCTGGGATTTGAACTCAGGACCTTCAGAAGAGCACCAGTGCTTTTAATGGCTGAGCCATCTCTCCAAAATTTAATAATAAATAACATTGAATAATGCCCCAAATCTCAGAAACCTCCTTCAGTAGTCCTTCATGTAACCTTGTATCATGTAACTTTGTAACGATAGGCAGTTTATGCAAAAGACACATCAAGTCCTTCCTCCCCCCCCCACAACCCTCCCCCACACACACACCGCCTCCTCACCCTCCTCACCCAGGCACTGGCACAGCAGCACCTCCCCCAGCTGCCTTGACTGGGCCTTTCTGTGTGCTGTTTCCTCGGTGACCAGAATCATCTTTTAGATATGGACAGTGCACTGGCTGGTTTTGTGTGTCAACTTGACACAGGCTGGAGCTATCACAGAGAAAGAAGCTTCAGTTGGGGGAGTGCCTCCATGAGGTCCAGCTGTGGGGCATTTTCTCAATTAGCGATCAAAGGGGAGGGCCCCTTGTGGGTGGTGCCATGCCTGGGCTGGTAGTCTTGAGTTCTGTAAGAGAGCAGGCTGAGCAAGCCAGGGGAAACAAGCCAGTAAGGAACATCCCTCCATGGCCTCTGCATCAGCTCCTGCTTCCTGACCTGCTTGAGTTCCCATCCTGAGGTCCTTTAGTGATGAACAGCAGTGTGGAAGTGTAAGCTGAATAAACCCTTCCTCCCCAACTTGCTTCTTGGTCATGGCGTTTGTGCAGGAATAGAAACCCTGACTAAGACAGACAGCAAACCACGTCACTGCCCGGCTGTAACTCTTGAAGTAGGGGTGGGTCTAGCGTGGTGGCTCAGTGAGTAGAGCACCTGCTGTGCAGGATGAGGACTTGAGGTCAGATCCTTGACTGCTCCTAGAAAGCCCCGTTCAGATGTGTAAGCCTGTAATCCCAGCACTGTGTAGGAGGGAGACGGGAGACCCTCTGAGACTCATGGGCCAGCCATCCTGGTTGAAAATTGCCAACTCCAGGTTCAGGGAGAGACTGTTTCAAGAGAATACGCTGGGGGGTGAGAGAGAGAGAAAGCAACATTCTCCAGCAGTGCTGCATACACATGAGCATACAACACCACCTCTCCCTCCTCTGTCTGTCTGTCTGTCTGTCTGTCTGTCTGTCTGTCTGTTTCCCTCTCTCTGAGGTCCTACTACATGCTGGATAAAATCTAGAACTACCACTGTGGTTTTCAGAGCAACGTTAGCCATCACACCCACTACCAACAGGGACATCCCTGTGGGCCTAAGGCAGGCCTAGGGCTGCATCCAGTTCCCTCTTCCTATTCATTGCCCCGCTGCAGCGATCCCTAGTCCTAGAGAGAGGGAAGCTGCAGATCTAAATGCAAAAGTGGGGCCCGTCTCAAATAGAACTATTTCTCCTCTTATTTAAATGGACAGTGGTTTGGTTGTTCCTGCTGTTTCTTGAAGCCAGTCTTATATCAATATGACTATGTCTTTAACATAGAGAATGGATATTTGCCGAGATTCTTCAAATCTCTCTCTCTCTCTCTCTCTCTCTCTCTCTCTCTCTCTCGTGTGTGTGTGTGTGTGTGTGTGTGTGTGTGTGTGTGTGTTTGTACATACAGCTGTATAGATCTTTGGGTAAACCAGGTTAAAATATACAGGAAAGTTACAAAGATGTTAAGCATGGTGCTAAACCAGAATTGGCACTTTTAAACTCTACTCTGAATTTTCAACATCAACGGAAAACAAACAAACAAACAAACAAACAAACAAATGAGATCTAGACAAAGCCATATCAGCCTCTGTGTGTTTAATAAGGAGAATCATAAATGAGACGGTCAGAGAGGGTCTAATGAATCAAAATATACACATACATATAATACATACAGAGAGCTCTATTAAGCCAAAACTGAGTGTGCAGGCGTAAATGCTGGGGAAATAGAATTATTTGTAACCAAGTTTCCAAGGGAGTGAAAGATACGCTGAGACTTCAAGGCTCAAAAACCTCACCATTAATTATTTATGAAGTGGGATGAGAGTCTAGACTTTTCTGTTCTGACATGCTTGCTACTTTCTTGTGTGCCCTCATAGCACAGAGTTTTTAAATTAACCATAATCTGGGACAAGGGAAATGGCTTAGTGGGAAAAGCGCCCACCATGCACACATGAGGGCCAGAGCTTAGACCCCTACCACCCACCCACAAAGAAGCTGGGTCTGGCAGCACACGCCCGCAGCACGTTAGGCGCATGGAAGGGGTCCGAAGCTCGCTAGCCAGCCTGCCGGCCCAGCCAATCAGCAAGCTTTGAGTTTGGTGAAAGACCTTCTCTCAGAAAACCAAGCAGATAAAAATGCACATCTACCTCTGGCCTGTACAGCATATACACATATGTACTACATAGAGTCCATGCACACACATGCTTACACAGTTCTTTCTAGAAAATACTCCAGGGTGGAGAGATGGGTCAGCAGTTAAAAACACTGGCAGCTCCTCTGTAGGACAAGTTTGGATTCCTGGCCTCCACACAGTAGCTCACAGTCATCTGTAATTCCAGTTTCAAGGGATTCTACACCTTCTAGTCTCGAAGGGCACCAGACATACAGGCAGTATATAGACTTCATGTAAACAAAACACCCATACACAAAAGTACATATGAAATTTAAATTAAATAATTCATAAGCCACATTTGGTGGCTCTGATTCAAGGTTAGACAAAAACCAGGAGTCTGAGGCAGGAGGATTGCCACATTTTTTAGGTCAGTTTTGCATACAGAGTGTTACTCTGTCAGAGAAAAAAAAATATACACACACACACACACACACACACACAGAGAGAGAGAGAGAGAGAGAGAGAGAGAGAGAGAGAGAGAGAGAGAGAGAAAACATCTTTTTCTGATGTTGGTAAGCTGGCCTAGAACACCAAGGGTGACCTTGAACTTGTGATCTTCCTGCTGCTTTCCCCCCCAAGAGCTGAAATGACAGGCAAACGCCACCACTCCCAGTGTGTGTAATGTCTAGCTCTTGCTCTAAACACCCCCCACTCACGTCTTCTGTATGCAGGGAGGTGACAGCTACAGGGGAGACATGAGGCTGACGAATCTCTAAGGGAAGGAAAACACACAAAATAGACCCTCTACTTAATAAATATCAAATACGTAATGCAAGTTTTGTGGGTCCCTCTGGTGTTCTGAACTCCCCATCCCTATCAATAGGGTGGCAGGAACGGATGTGTAGAAATGTGTTTACACACGGGAGACCTCAGAGGACCATGCACTCTTTTAATGCATCCTGTGCTATATATCCCAGAGCGAGTTTCTGCTTACTTTCCTGGGCAGAATGTCCCTCACAAGGGAAATGGCCTTTGAAATCATCTATTAATATGTTCCCTCTCTGGTCCTTGCCCGTGGTTTAACTGTCTCTGCTAACCTTCGTTGAACTCCTGACCTGGAGTAGACGTGCCCCTCAGCATGACTGTTCGAGGGACTTCGGGTGGCTCAGCCCCTGATGGGTAATGAGAACAAACTGTTCTAGCTTGAGGATGCGGGGAGGGCTAACTGAGCGTGCCAGGACGCGGCACCCCTGGGCGGGGAGACTCAGCCAGTGTCTCCCAGCTGTGCGGGAAGGTGTGAACAGCTGTCAGAGGCTGCCTCCTTGCCTTCCTTCCCAGACAGTGCCCCCTACCCTAGCCATCACTTTACATTTGCCCTTTGGACAGTACTGATGGAACCAAAGCTTTATCGCCCACAGGAAAGTACAGTAAACGGTCCGGACTTGGCCTCGCGGTTGCCCGAGACAAAAGAGCTCTGAGACTCAGGCCAGGTCAGGAGGAACTCGAGGAGAAGGCTGACAGAACGCATACGTTCACAGCTCTGGGCCGGAGGGCGAGGGATGACCAGTATGTATCCCAGGGTGCGATGCCCTTTCTGAAGTCAGTCGTAGCTCTTTCCAGGTGAGCAAATTTAAATGCCATCATTTAGTCCTGGGAATCATCCAGCGTTCCTCGGTAAACTCCCAAAGCCGTTTTTGTTTGTTGGTTTAGGATGTTAGAGCTGTTATACGCACGATCTATAGGGCCTATTGGCGAAAGAGGTAGAAACAAACAAAATGAAGATGCTCCAGGAGTCGGGGCATGGCTTGACCGTAAAGTGCCTGCCAGGCAAGCGTGAAGGCGTGAACTCGATCCCCAGCACACACCCAGGTAGAGAGAAGAGCCTTGTGTGGTGGCGCATGCTTGCAACAGTGGTGCTGGGGAGCCAGACGCAGGCAGATCCCAGGGCTTACTGGGCAGCCAGTTCAGCTGACTTGGTGAGTTCCCAGCCAGTGAAAGACTGTGCTTCAGAAAACCAACTTGGAAATCATTTGAAGATAACTCAAGGTTATCCTCTGGCCTCCGCACAATGACCCAGGCATGTGTACCCGCACGCAAAATAACTTTTAAAACGCTTGGAAATACTGACTTCTGACTTAAGGCCATGATTGTCAACTTTAACACTTCGTCTCAAACCAGCTATTGAATGACCCATGAAGGGCAAGTCTGAGAGGAGCGTCCAAGACCAATCTTTCTGAATGATTAAACGTGATACGGTCCGGGGAGTGATGTGGTGCTTGGTGTACAATCCTGAGAACCGAGTGACAGATCCCCGCTCCCACATTACAAGCTGTGCATCTGGCCTGTGGCCCCAGCTTCTAAGTGTGTGGGGACAGGGCCACCAGGGCCTGCTAACAGTTAGCCTAACAGAGCAAGAGGCCCAAGTTCATGGAGTGTCTGCTTCTGCTTCAAAGGAGTAGGCATCACGTGCTAGAGGAGGACACTTGACATCCTTTTCTGGCCTCTGGGCAGGCACCCAACCCCAAGTGTCCTACAGACACAACAGACAGTCTCTCTCTCTCTCTCTCTCTCTCTCTCTCTCTCTCTCTCACACACACACACACACACACACACACACACACACACACACACACACACACACACACACACACACACACGCCTCTCTAGTAGTTCTTGCTGTGGTTGTCAGAACTTGGAAGCAACCAAGATGCGTTTCACAGATGAGTGAAAACATCCGGATGGTGGGCGGTCACTCGTCGGTAAACCAAAGGGGCTGCTAGCTCCCAGGACGTGGAGGAAGTATAAATGGCATATCTGAGGCCGAAGCGGGTGAGTCCAACCGTATGATCTTCAGGAAGCGGCAAAAGTATGAGGCAGGAAGATGGGAGGAGTTTAGGAGACACAGCCGGGACTTAACAGTGGCAGTTCTAGGATGGCGATACTGTTGTGAATGATAGTGCTGTGCTGGGTGTGTGCCACCAAGTGCTTTTCCGACCCCACAGAAGGCATAACACACAGAGCAAGCCCTGGCGCCACCCACCAAGTCCACCCCCCACCAAGGCCGGGTTGAGTGTTCAGCCTAAATGGGACCTGTATGCCACGCCCCCACCCCACTCCCCACCAAGGCTTGGGAACGCAGCAGAAGCAGGGTGGACAATGGGAGGGCCACTGCGAATGCTATCTTCTGGATGAGACATGGTTATTGTACTTGTGAACTCACATCAGCCAAGATTACCTACAGAAGACCTGTGCAAGCTCAGGCCAGTCAACAGTCCAGCCGGAGCTGAAGAGCTACGGGTAATCAGTGGGTGGTGGCGAAGACAAAGTCACTTTTTTCAGAGGTATGGCTATTGGTGTGGTGCGTGTAGCCCAGTGGGTGCCACACATCAGTGTAGACTGCATTCATCCAACTCAGTGATTAATAAAGGAGGGGAAATGGGTCAGGAAGCAGTAGGAGGGAGATATGTTGTGCAGGGACCTAGGGAACTGAGAGGGTGAATATGATTAAGACACTAAAATTTCTGTAACACTAAAATCACTCTAAAATAAAATTTACCAACTATGTGAATATTCCATCCAGGAGAGGCACCTGTCCACCATGAAGGAACAGTACCACCCCCAACCCCACTTTTCAGGGACATGAATCTGTAATTATCTGTCCTTCCCAAATCTGCATTTTATAATTCTGTCTCTACCACATCTGCAACTAAAATCTGCCTTAGGTAGCTTTCTCCAAACAAAAGTCAAATTTGCTTAAAAAATAAGATTCATTTATACATATACATATTACCTACATCTACACCTATACCTATACAGTATAAAAGTGCCTTATAGCTTTTAATTATGTGTGAGAGTGTGTGTGTATGTGTGAGAGAGTGTGAGTGTGTGTGATGTGTGAGTGTGTGTGAGAGTGTGAGTGTGAGTTGTATGAGTGGGTGTGTGAGTGTGTGAGAGCATTGAGAGTGTGCATGTGTGATGTGTGACTATGTGTGCGTGAGTGTGAGTGTGTGAGTGTGTGTGGTGTGTGTGAGAGTTGAATAAGTATTGTGAGTGTGCGTGTGTGATGTGTAAACATTGTGTGAGTGTGCATGTGTGATGTGTGACTATGTGTGTGTGAGTGTGAGTGAGTGTGCGTGGTATGTGTGAGAGTTGAGTAAGTATTGTGAGTGTGCATGTGTGATGTGTGAGCATGTGTGTGAGTGTGCATTGTGATGTGTGAGCATGTGTGTGAGTGTGCATTGTGATGTGTGAGCATGTGTGTGTGTATGTGAGTGAGTGTATGTGAGTGTGCATGTGTGTTGTGTATGTGTATGTGTGAGTGTGTGTGAGTATGTGTGAGTGTGTGTGAGTGAGTGTGAGTGAGTGTGAGTGTGCGTCTGTGATATGTGAGAATGTGTGTGAGTGTGTGTGTGAATGTGTGTGAGTATGTGTGAGTGTGTGATGTGTGACTGTGAGTGTGTGTGAGTGTGTGAGTGTGTGTGAGTGTGTGTGAAAGAGTTGAGTGAGTGTTGTGAGTGTGTGTGTATGATGTGTGAGTATGTGTGTGAGTGTATGTGTGAGTATGTGTGTGAGTGTATGTGTGAGTGAGTGTGTATGAGTGTGTGTGTGTGAGAGGGTGTGAGCATGTGTGTGTGTGGTGTGTATGTGTGTATGTGTGTGACTGTGAGTGTGTGTGTGTGTGTGTGTGTGTGAGAGAGAGTGTGAGTGTATGTGTGAGTGTGTGTGTGTTCTCTTCCACTTCCGCGGAGCACATTCTCTGGTTGCTGCCAGCTCTGGACCACACTGTAGCTAGCTGGCCCCTGCTTCCAGCTGCTTCTCCTGTTTCCGCCTCCCCTCTCACCGCAGGAGTGCTGGGATTGCACACACTTTCTACCATATGCAGCTTTTTATGGGGGTTCCGGGGATCAGACTCAAGCCATCAGGATTGTATGGCAAACTCTTTTACCCACTGAGCCATTTTCCTGGTCCCCTTACGACTTTTAAATGACAGTTTTCCCCAAGTTAGAGTCAAATAATTGACTTTTCAGACACTCTTAAGATCGCACACCTGTGCTGAGCCTCACCGATCCAAGCCCCCTTCACTGCCATGGTTACTGCATCAACAGTCCCAGGAGCTATGGAGCAGCCTAGGTGGGCATCAGAGCAGGTGAGGCAGGTGTGCTTTCTGACATAGGGATTTTCAACTGGAAACAATAAAGACACAGCATTTTGGCTAACCGGGTAAGTGGATTGAGCCAGTGTCAGGAAGACAAGTACCACATTTCTCCCAGTCTTGGTTCTTAGATTGTGTACAGTCTCATACATGAGACCATACATGTATATGCTAGTAGAATTATAAGCCTGGGGGTAGGTGCAGAGAGGAGGGCTAGGGGCGGGGAACGTACTCAACCTATGATGTATACCTGTAAGAAAACTCTAAAAATACTTTTTAAGAGGAAATCCAGGAAAGTCTCCATCTTGGAGCTTGGGCGCAGCTGGAATGTGGAGAGGGTCTGTCAGATGGCAGCCACTGCTCAGTAGCCTCACGATGAGTTATTTTAGCACCTCCCGAGTCATCCTCGGACCCTTGGGGCTTCTCACTCCTTCCGAAAAGAAGCAGAGTCTCCCGGGGAGAATCCTGAAATAGACACGGAGCCCGGCTATCACTTCCCGTTCTTCCGCGAGGACTCAGGGCAGATCAGATCCACTCTTCGTTATCGCGGCTGTTCAAAAATTATGAAAGTTTAAGTCAATCAACCCGGCGAGTGAGTCTGTTCAGTCGCGGGCAGAATTCTAGGCTGGATCCTCTGGTCCCAGGCCATATGTGGTTTGGTCTGACAGAGGTTTAAGAAGAGAATGTAGAGCAAGACTAAAAGCCAGCTCGCAGCTGGCACTCTTTGCTTTAGTGCTAAAATTCTAGTTCGTTCTTCTTCCCTTTTTAAGGAAGGCCTGTGAAGTGCTGGTACTCCTAAGACAAGAGTCTTAGCATCGTCGTCTAAGGGCCGCATCTTAGCCGCCCACGCTCCTCATCCACAGCTACAAGTTTTTGTTCCACAGGAAGCTCCAGGGAGCCTTGCCCAGTGCTTTTTCGCCATTTTGAAACCCATCAAGCGAAGTCGAGGACATTTGTTTTGTGAGTGAGTGCAGACACACAATGTAGAAATATCTCACCTTATAAGATCCATTTACTTAGGGTTTATGTGAGAGGAAGGTGCTATCTCTCTGCTTCTGTGTTTTTCTATCACTTCCTCTCCTTGTAAGTTCTCATTTTTTAAATGTAATTTTTCCATGTAGGTGCTAGAAAGTGAAATGGGAGACAACGAATCCCAGGGATCCCCTGCGTGTTTAATTATGGAGAGGGTGCAGTTCTGGACATCTGATAAGGTGGCGCGCACCAGATGTCTGAATTACAAAGCTGTTCCTTCTCCTTCATCGCGGAGTATCTAAGGGGAGCAGCTGTGATGAGAAGGTTGTCCCCCATCAACATTTCACCCACTCGCCTACTGCCCACCGGTAATCTTGCCCACATCAAACATGGCCGTGCTGATGCCTCCAAAGCCCCACACCTTGTGTTCTTCCGGTGAGGCATTAAGAAACATGCAATTGGCAGTTGGCTGGGGAGATTGCTTAGTAAGCTAAGCACTCACCACACAAGTGTCAGGCCCTTAGTTCAGAGCCCCGGGGCCCACATAAAGCCAGACATACAGTCACACTGTGGTAAGATCAGGCAGGAAGAGGACCCTGGGAAGCCGATAGGCCGCTACCATATAAGGAAAGACCCTGTCTCAAACAAGGTGGAAACGGAGGGCTAACGGGCATCACAGCACACACATGTACCTGTGCTCACAAATGCAAACTGGAAAGAAGTAGAGAACACCATATCTGTGGTGTCGTGGTCAAACATATACTAGTAAAGTCTAATCATGGGAAGAGATCAGATAAGGCCAGGACCCAGGAGACTCCACAAAGATATGCATTGCCATCTTTTTCTTCTTTTTTTTTAATGTTTGTGGTTATTTACTCATTCATTCATTCAATCATTCATTCATTTGGTTGGTTGGTTTTTGAGACAGGGATTCTCTGTGTAGCCCTGGCTGTCCTGGAACTCTCTGTAGATCAGGCTGGCCTCAGACTCAGAGCTCTGCCTGCCTCTGCCTCTGGTGCTGGGATTAAAGGCCACCACTGCCTGGCTGGCTTGTCATCTTTAAAATGCTAATGTCCAGGAACTTTCCCCCTATGCCCATGTCCTCCAGGGTCTTCCCCAGTTTCTTTTCTATTAGTTTCAGTGTGTCTGGTTTTATGTGGAGGTCCTTGATCCACTTGGAGTTGATCTTAGTACAAGGAGATAAGAGTGGGTCAATTCGCATTCTTCTGCATGTTGACCTCCAGTTGAACCAGCACCATTTGTTGAAAAGGCTATCTTTTTTTTCCACTGGATGGTTGTAGCTCCTTTATCAAAGCTCAAGTGACCATAAGTCTTTGGGTTCATTTCTGGATCTTCAATCCTATTCCATTGATCTACTTGCCTGTTGCTGTACCAACACCATGCAGTTTTTAGCACAATTGCTCTGTAGTACTGTTTGAGGTCAGGGATATTGATTCCCCCAGAAGTCCTTTTATTGTTGAGAATAGTTTTAGCTATCCTGGGTTTTTTGTTACTCCAAATGAATTTGAGAATTGCTCTTTCTAGATCTATGAAGAATTGAGTTGGGATTTTGATGGGGATTGCATTGAATCTGTAGATTGCTTTTGGCAAGATGGCCATTTTTACTATATTGATCCTGCCAATCCAAGAGCATAGCTTATGCTCTAAGATCAAGAATTGACAAATGGGACCTCATAAAATTACAAAGTTTCTGTAAGGCAAAGGACACTGTCAGAAGGACAAAACAGCAACTAACAAATTGGGAAAAGATCTTTACCAGCCCCACATCTGACAGAGGACTAATATCCAATATATACAAAGAGCTCAAGAAGTTAGACCCCAAAGAACCAAATAACCCTATCAAAAATGGGGTACAGAGCTAAACAAAGAATTTTCACCAGAAGAAATTCGGATGGCTGAGAAGCACCTTAAGAGATGTTCAACATCATTAGTCATCAGGGAAATGCAAATCAAAACAACCCTGAGATTCCACCTCACACCAGTCAGAATGGCTAAGATTAAAAACTCAAGAGACAACAAGTGCTGGCGAGGATGTGGAGAAAGAGGAACACTCCTCCACTGCTGGTGGGATTGCAAGATGGTACAACTGCTCTGGAAATCAGTCTGGCAGTTCCTCAGAAAATTGGGCATGACACTTCCAGAGGACCCTGTCATACCACTCCTGGGCATATACCAAGCGGAATTCCCTGCATACAATAAAGACACATGCTCCACTATGTTCATAGCAGCTTTATTTATAATAGCCAGAAGTTGGAAGGAGCCCAGATGTCCCTCAAAGGAGGAATGGATACAGAAAATGTGGTATATTTATACCATGGAATACTACTCAGCAATTAAAAATAATGAATTCATGCAATTTGTAGGCAAATGGTTAGATCTGGAAAATATCATCCTAAGTGAGTTAACCCAATCACAAAAGAATACACATGAAATGCAATCACCAATAAGTGGATATTAATGAACCCAAAAGCTCTGAATACTCAAGGCACAATTAGCAAATCAAAAGATTCCCAAGAAGAAGGAAGGAAAGGACCCTGGTTCTGAAAAGACTGGATCCAGATTTGTAGGAGAGTATCAGAACAGAGAGATGGGGACGGGGGGTGATTGGGGAATGGGTGGAGGGAAGAGGACTTATGGGACATATGGTGAGGGGGGAACTGGGAAAAGGGAGAGCCTTTGTAATGTAAACAAAGAATATAGAAAATAAAGAAGAAAAAGTAAAAAAAAAAAAATGCTAATGTCACAGAAGGAGAGCTTGAGAAGCCGTTAGAGATTTTAAAAGGCCCGACAGCTAAACACAGCAGATGATCTAAGATCGCATACAAAGCTGAAAATTTTCATTGAAAAGAACCCAATGGGAGTTTTGGCAAAACCGGTGTTTCAATTCTAAATCATATTTTGTCCACGTTGATTTTTTACAAATAGTACAAGTGCATTGGGGTTATGTGAAACTATTGTTTCTTGAAAGCACTTAGGGGTTTGAGCAAGTGTTGGGTGGTGTTGGCAGTTTTATTCTTGAAGGGTTCAGCAAACACCCACCTGCCATCATGATGGGAGCAGTCGGGCAGAGGGGGTGTATTTAGTCATTTAGTCACTGACGCAGGTGGGCATGTGTAAAGGGGTGGTGGAGCTCTCTGTAATGACTTTGCAACTTTCTTCCCAAGTTTGCCTGTTTTTTTTTGTTGTTGTTTGTTTGTTTGTTTGTTTTTTATAGTTAAAAGCCAGGCACAGTGGCACATACCTAAAACCCCAGGAGCCAGGAAGCTGAGACAGAAGGATTGCAAGTTTGTAACCAGCCTGGGCTACATAGTGAGACCATGCTTTAAAAAATAATTTAAACTATTTCTCTGCATAACTTGAGCCTATATTTTATGGTCTCGGGTCTTTATAATTGTTGATATAGCAAATCTTTTCTAAAAATATTAGACCTCTGAACCACAGGAATAGTGTTTCTGTATGTGTTTTCAAATGACTGAGAAACAATTCCTCTTAAAACTATTATCAGTGAGGTATAAGAAATTAACTTCAGGCAGGGGATCCCAGAGGTGACGGCACCACCAGACGTCTGGGGACCGCAGCACAGTCACTGCCATCCCAGTTCGGGAGCCTCCAGAGATCCAACCATCTCTGCATTCCTGCGGAAGCTTGTGGGCACTGTGGGCCATATGGACAGGTATTCTCAGGGCTCGCCTCTGCCTGCCATCTTGTCTCCATGGTCTCTGCTCCCACCTATGTGTCTTGCACTCAGTTTTTCCCAAAGGAGGGGGACCTTGATGGGGTGATTCGGCCACCGTGCATTGGTGGCATAAAGTTTGCTGGAGAGGTCACAGGTCATACACTGGGAGCCACCACAGCAGCTCCCAAGCCTTGCATGTGGGCGGGAATGGCCCCTCTTTAGCCTAGAGCCTTCCTCTGCAGTCTAAGATATACTAAATCCATGTGCAATTACGGAAGATGGTAAGAGGAACGGTGTGGGAGGAGAAGGGAGGTGATTCAGTACCACCCCCCCAACCCCCACCCCAACCCCCCCTCCCCGAGTGTGATGGTTTGTATATAATTGGCCCAGGAAGTAAACCTATTAGGAGGTGTGGCCTTGTTGGAGTACGTGTGTCACTGTGGGTGTGGGCTTAAGACCTTCACCCTAGTTGCCTGGAAGTGAGTCTTCTACTAGCAGCCTTCAGAAGAAGATGTAGAACTCTCAGCTCCTCCTGTACCATGCCTGCCTGGATGCTGCCATGTTTCTGCCTTGATGACAATGGACTGAACCTCTGAGTCTGTAAGCCAAGCCCCAATTAAATGTTGTCTTTTATAAAACTTGCATTGGTCATGGTGTCTGTTCACAGCAGTAAAACCTTAACTAAGACACCGAGCACATCCCCCTGCTGTAGCGCTCCCCACAATTATGTTTCATATAGCTTGCTGAAGGGGCGTGGCTAGTTTTACCTTTGGAGACAGGATTTCACTCTATAGCCCAGGCTGGCCACGAGCCTAGGAACCCCCCACTACTGTTCATCAGAGTATTGACATGGCAAGCAGGAGCCTCCCATCTGCCTAAGCTGCACTCAGTTAAACATTCTCTAGGACATCGTTGGCAGGAAGCTGACTTCTTTGTTCTGTGTTTTCTTCAACTCCTATGAAAATCCCTGGCACACAGTAGGTTCTCAGTGAGTATTTGTTGAAGGAATCAGAAAGTGCTAAGTCGGTTATTCAACCTGAAATGCAGTATGCATCTATCTTTTAAAAGAGAAGGTGAGGGCTAGAGAGGTGGCTCCGTGGGTCAAGCACTTTGTGCACAAGTGCAAGGACTTGGGTTCAGGTCCCCAGCACGCACTTAAAAGCCAAGTGGGCCTGGTAGAGTTGGCCAGCTCTGGGCTCAGCCAGAGACGCCACCTTAGTAAACAAAATAGAGAGCAGTCAAGAAAGACACATGATGTCAACCTTTGGCGCACACACACACACACATACACACACATACACATGCACACACACATACATACACACACATACATACACACATACACACATACACACATACATACATACACACACAGACACACACAGACATGCATACACACATTCATACACATACAGACACACACACAGACACACACAGACACACACATGCATACATATACACAGACATACACATACATATACACATTGAGACACACATACACACACGTGCATAAATACACACATATACACACACAAAGAGACACATACACATACATACACACAAAGAGACACATACACATACATACACAGAGAGACACACATGCATACACACAGACACATACATACACACATACACAGACATGCATACATACACACAGAGAGACACATACATACACACACAGACACATATATACACATGCATACATACACATACAGTGTACATATGTATATATATATGTATATATATACACACAAAAGCAAAAAAAGTGAACTAGTTTATTTGAAACATTAATATCATAGATAATCATATGTTAGAGATACATCCTTAGCCAGAAAGTAAATTGTTCGTGGTCTATTATTTTATCTCTGGTCCCTAAGTAGAATGATTGTATTTAAAAAGAAACCATACAGCAAAAACTTGATCACAGAACATCTGTGATGGCCACCAACTTTGTCAAGTAATAAAAGTGTGACATCAGTAACATAGATAGTCGGTGTTCTCATCCAGATTCTGACATATTACCAGCAAACATCAGTTTGAACTGTGTCAGTCTCTGTTGAAAACGTGCCAGGTTTATTAACACCACAATCAACAGACTTTTAATTAAGTTGCTGATTCTGTTAATAATGTAGATGACTTTAAAAAAGAGATGTATAAGCATTTCTTTTTGTTGTATTTTTTTTTATAACTTTTATTCTGCAGATTTCAGGTGTGGAGTGTGGGAACGTTTCAAGACATTCGAGAGCACAAGCAGAATTTCAGAGTTCTATTGATTGCTCTGTGAAGAAAAATGGTTCCTCTTTCAAAACCTAAGCACTGCTTGTTCCCCAACAGGGATTTTGAATATTCTGCTGGGCCATTTGAACTTTCCTTGTGTGTGTGTGTGTGTGTGTGTGTGTGTGTGTGTGTGTGTGCGCGCATCCCATGGGGTGGGATCCTGGACTGACTAAAGAGGCAAAAGCTTCCTGACCATGGCTGCAACGTGACCAGCAGCTCCTTTTCCCGCTCCTGCCCATGCCCTTCCCCGCCACGACAGACCGCACCCTCAAACTATGAGCCAAAATAACCCCTCTTCCTTCCCTAAGTTGCTTTTTCTAGGGGATTTCGTCACAGCAACAGGAACAGTAGCAAATGCAGAAGGTATGGGTTCCTTTAGAAGGAGAGATGCATACAGATTTTAACAGCACAGACTCTTCTAAGACATAAGTCAACTCAGCCCTTGTAGTTGTTTGATCAGATGACTGTCACCACATTCCCTTTGCTCCTGTGTGTGAGCTTTACTTGTGTCCACGAATGACTAACACAGCCCTTGCTATCACTTGATACTGGCTGCAGAGATTCTAAAGGACAGCACCAACCAGTCAGAAAACTGGTGGGAGGGTCCCATGCTCCCGACAACATGTCTGGCCATAGGCAGCGCCCCAGAAATAGCCATCTGCTGATCTAGGCAGCAGCTCCAGTAAATCAGAGTGCATGCGCAAAATAAATGATCTCTAACAGATTTTAACCTTTGGTGCTTTTATAGTTTTAGAAAGAAATGTGTGTGTGTGTGTGTGTGTGTGTGTGTGTGTGCGCGCGCGAGTCCACATACACACACACACACACTCATTTGTATGCACACACATATACACAAAGATGAGGCTGAGCATGGTGATGTATGCCCTTGGGAGGCAGAGGCAGGAGGACAAATGTTAAGTTCAAGGTCATTCTGGTCTATACAGCTAGTCCAGCCAGTAAGACCCTGGTTCAGTCGATAGTAGATAGATAGTAGATAGATAGGTAGGTAGATAGATAGATACATTGATAGATAGATAGATAGATAGATAGATAGATAGATAGATACATAGATAGATAGATAGATAGATAGATAGATAGATAGATAGATAGACAGACAGAAAGGCACACAGACAGACAGAAAAGGAGGGAAGAAAGGGAAAGAAGGAGGAAGAAGAGGAGAAGAGGGGGAAGAAGAAGGGAGGGGCAGAGATAGAATTAGTTTTGACAGACAATGCACACTTTTCACTCACTCGTTTATTCATTATTTAAACCAATGGACTCCTTATGAAATGCCAGATTCTTTAATAATGCCTGAAGGTACTAAGTAAACTAGCCACCCACGAACAAAACAGCCGCTTTGTTTCAAGCTTGACACCGTGTTTTCATTAGTAAATATCCAGTCTCTTGCAGAGCCTAGAACTTGGGTTTAATTTGGTGGTTGCTTGGTCTGGAATGTGCAAAGAGATTCAGCACCGCGCAGAGCCAGGTTTCATGGAAGCCTCTGCGAGGAACCAGGACTCCCTGCTCAGCTGCTGCGTCTGCCCCTCTCCAGACAAAGCCAGGCCAAGCAGAGCACCAGGACTGTGACAGACAGCTTCGCTCTGCGGTTTGGGGTGGGGCATGGCAGACACCCTGGGACTGCGCACTTTAGAGACCAGAACTGATTTTTAACTTTTTACCACGCTCCTGCCGTCTCAATATTTTTTTTTCCCTGACTGTCCCGGAGAAGACAGGAGCGGAACTGACCTCTCCTCGCGTCCCTGTCACCGTGGGGCTCGTGTGGGCAGACTGACATCTGCAGGCACATCGTTAGCGAGTTGGCAGCCTCTGTGCCCTGTGCAGGTTGCAGTCAGACCTGCCTTCTCCAGCAGCCTCTTTCTGGTTGATTAACTTTAATGTAATTTTAATTAAAAACCACAGTGTCAAAGGGTTTAGCTACTCGAGAAATGAGCACAGACTGCGGCCCAGTGGCAGCAGTCACTTGGAAAATGGAAATGCGTCCTGACACTGTTGTGTGTGGGCCAGATAAACAGGGTCGCTGCAGTGCTGGGCTCCACGCAGGGCAGACGCAGGGAAACGTCAGAGGCAAGCGCTTCCTAGCACTCGGAGGTTCCAGGGTACCCATTTCAGGTGTCATCCACAATTTTGAGACCTCTTTCTGTTCTGGCACACAATCACACCCTGTATAGTGGCTGGCTGCGACCGTTCTGATCTCCTGTTGGCACTTGGGGCTCTAAATCATCCCTCAAATCTGGGTTAAAAATGAATTAAATTTGAACCAGGAAAAAAAAAAAAAACTGAAGACCAGTGACGCTTTAGTAATTTATTCAACCATTAAACCTCTCTGGTGTTTGCACTGGTTTTTTTTTTTGTTTGTTTGTTTTTTGTTTTTTGTTTTTTTTGGTTTTTTTTGTTTTTTTTGGTTTTGTTTTTAATGGAGATGGGGGTCATCGGAATCTCAGAAATACACTTTCCTTTCGAGAAAGCACTTTCTCTGGGATGTGACTCTTTTTTACAGGTGGTCCGAGGAAGTGACTGCCATCTTTCAGTGGTACCCTTGCTTTGAGGAAGCGGTCGTGCAGGTAGTTAACCATGTGACATGATGTCTCAGAAGTAGGTTACATTCCCTAATCTGCGTGTGCATTGAAATCTAATCACTCTTCACATTTCGGCTTGGCCTTCAGAGACCCGTTTTTTCAATTCCCGTTTTCCTGTTGCTGCTTCGCTGCTCGGAAGGGCAGCGCTGTGTGGGCGAGGC
The DNA here is from genome assembly GCA_964023405.1 of Apodemus agrarius. Taxonomy (NCBI): domain Eukaryota; kingdom Metazoa; phylum Chordata; class Mammalia; order Rodentia; family Muridae; genus Apodemus; species Apodemus agrarius. The sequence continues at coordinate 120,712,331 of OZ030012.1, forward strand.
GCTCAACACTGCCGGTGGAGCGTCTACTCCAAGGCGAAATGCCCTTTAGTGTCCCTCAAGGTAGCTAATTTTTAGGGCACAAGTCTCAGGAGAACACCTAGTGACGTCAATTCTTCAGAGGAGAGTTTCCTGCTCCGGGTCTGTGGTCAGGCGAGGCTGCTTTGCCGACAGATGGGGCCGGTACCCGTGGGCCCGCAGCCATGTGAACAGAAGGGGCCCCCGGACCCTGACAGAGAGGATAGACAGAACCGTGGGGGAGAGTTTAGGGCAGTGTGCAGGGAGGGAGAGGGAGGCATGGAGGGCTTCTACACCAAGTCCAGCAGAGAGGAAGAAAATCAAAACAAGCAGATGGGTGGACCGGGAGAGGTGATTTGAATTGTGTAACTTGCTTAAGAGACTAATAAAAAACGCAGTCTCTTGGGGGAGGGCTTCGCTGCGGGCAATTTTGGAAAATTGGAAATTTAGCTAAGATGGCCAAAGGGGAATGAACGCTGAGAAGAATAAACAGAAAAGTAGATAAATGAACGGAATGGAGGTTTTGTTGGGAGGAGGAGTCCTCTGCGACCTCCGTGCACACTCGGGAGGCCCATTACAACTGCCTTCTCTAATAGCATACGAGGTTGGGGTTTTTTTTTTTTTCTTTTATCATTCATTCAGCAGAATAATTAATCAAAATGGTCTAGAGAATGACCTAATGCAGGAGAACGTGCCTGTGACGCAATTGTTGTTTCTTTCTTTGTCTTTGTTTGTGGTGCTGGGGCTGAAATCCAAAGCCTTTCCTGATTTGCAATAATTTAATTCTTTTGTGTGTGTGTGTGTGTGTGTGTGTGTGTGCGCGCGCGCGCGCGCGTGCTTGTGAGTGGTGAAAAGGGAAGAACCCAGAACTTTGTGCAAATAGTGCAGGGCTCCACCACTGAGATGCACCTCAGCTTCCCTTGCAGTGCAAAATGATTTCTTTATCTGTTGCTTGCTTGCTTGCTTGCTTGCTTGCTTATTTATTTATGGAGATAGGGTCTCATGTAACCCAGGCTGGCCTCAAACTCACTATGTAGCCAAGGATGAGCTTGAACTGCTGACCCCCTGCCTCTACATCCTGAGTGCTGGCTGTGATACCATATCCCGATCCGCAGTGCTGGGGATCAAACCCAGGGCCTGGCAAATGCTAGGCAATCACTCTACCAACTGCGTTTCCAGCCTATGCAGGATTAAAAAGGAAAACCCACTGGAGATGATCTGAATAGGTTGAACCAGAGACTCCAAAAAACCTTCCCTAGAATATTAAATTTTCATTGGCCATATATATATATATATATGCATTTTTGTAAAATAGTTCTATGAGCAATGTGAGGAGGCCTGAGTTACATGTCACTCCTAGACAAAAGGATGCAAATAAAAGATAAGTGGGTGGTAGATGGATAGGTAGGTAGGTTGGTAGATAGATAACATACATACTACATACATACATACATTAATACCACATACAAAGATACAAACATAGATAGATACATAGATGATAGGTAGATTTTTTTTCTCTGCAGGACTTTTCAGAATCTTCATGTGTGGCTTTTTCTTTAACTCTGATAGTGGAACTCTATTTGAAAGGTATTTCCTGGGGATACTTGCAAATGCATATGGGGTACACTGCCTTGAAGCATCCGGACCCTGCAGTCCTGTGTTCAGGTATACAGAATTGCCTGTACACCTGTGTCTCATAAGTCAAAATATCTAATCTGTGGAAGACATCTTCAATTAAAGAGTTTGTTTCACAGCTGTGGATTTCCAGTTTGAGGCCAGTCAATGGATTTGCAGACAGCCTGAGCTACAATAGGTACATGCTGTCTTAAATCAAAGGTGTGATCTGGAAACTGCTTACCACGGAGCTACTGGAATCAGTCTCTAGCACTCAAGTAAAAATCCAGGCAGCTGATGCAGGTTTGTATCCTGCCCTACAGAGGCAGAGACTGGCAGCTCTCTGGGGATTGATGGGCAGCCATCTTTGCTCAATCCATGAGCCAAGGACCTAGTAAGCAACCCTGTCTCAAAAACTAAGGTAAACACAGGCCTGAGGAGCAACACCATAGAATGATCTTTGGCCTACACACAGAGACCGCCTCTATATCTGCATATGCACATGCACGTGCAGAGTTTATATTTGTTTAGACCGTGAACAAATACCTTGCAAGCACCAACTCACTGGGAGGGAATTCCGATCACATCTACCACCATTCTATCCCGCCCTCGAAGCCACTCCCAGCCATATCCTTTCTCCAGCATGTCTCCCTCATAAAAGTTTCATAACTACCCCCAAACAATGCCAGCAACTAGGGCCTGAGTGTTCAAATACGTAAGCCTATAGGGGTCAATCACCACAGCTGTGCACTGAGATCCAGGCCATCCTGGGCTACAAAGTGAGATTCTATCTCAATGAGCAAATAACTCATCTGTGAACTTGGGGAGGTAAAAGACTAGCTTGACAAGGGAGGGGCTCTTTAAGAAGCACCTCCTAGTGGGTCTGGTGATTCGAACTCATACGGGTGGGGGTGGGGAGACAGAGCCCAGCTTTTTTTTTTAAGTTGAATTTGCAACTGGAGAAAAGGTTTGGCTGCATCTCATTCACATGGCTGGCGCTGGATTTACTTTCCAGAATGGAGACAGCAGAGTCAGTTAGAGCAAGAACTGAAAGGGTGTTTGATGTCCTAACTTGGGTCTTCATATGAGTATACAAGATTAGGTCCTGGGGGGGAGGTCCCACGGAGTCAGGGTGAGCTACCATCCCTCCTCCTGGACTGCAGCAATACTTCCAACCTTTGCAGAACACGTTTTCCTACTTACTTAAAAGATGTCGTGGCACCTAATCTTCACAGACAGTGGAGCTCTGGGTGGCCTGATTTTACCGAGAAGGGAAGTCGCCTTAAACATAGATGGTACAACAGCTGGGCTCCCTGGAAGAGAGCTGAGCCCCAGCCCTCATGGTTTTCTTCCTGACTACTAAGGAAATGAGAGGAGCCACCTCAGCCACCACACTCTCTCCGTTCTCCTCACGCAGTAAGCCAAAATGACCCTTCTGTGCTCTCATTTCTTTTGTCAGGAACGTTGTAACAACCAGACAAGTAGCTAACGTGAGTGGGAGTTTTTATTCTCAGTTTACAGAGTAAGAAGTAGATGCTCAAACACACCCAAGCATCCATGGTTCTGCCATTGCCAGGCTCTTGGTTAGACTCTGGTTCCTACCTGCAGTCCACTCTATACTCCACTAAGCAGCATTGATCTGGGGCAGATTTACACGCAGGTGAGTGGGAGAAGCAGGAAGAAATGGGTGGAACCTCAGGTGAGTGTCCAATGATCCTCCCTAAGTCCTCCTTCTGTGAGGAGGACATCAACAGACCTGGTGTTCTTGTAGAGGGTCTCTTGTAGGGAATCAGACTTGCTCAGATTAGGATGAAATGTTATACACAGAAGACAGTATTTCCCAGCATTATAAAGAGAATCCAACTCAAACCCAGTGTGACTTCTATTCCTGAGAAAAATTTGAGTTTCATAAGCAAGTCAGTTTCGTGCTTGTAAATAGCCACAAAGTGTGGCATGTAAGCCAAGTGATGCCTCTCTTTCTGCTTCTTCTGCATCTTTCCTGCCGTGGAGTAGAATCAATAGCTGTTCAGGGAAGGACCGGCACTGCCGTTTTCTCCTGCAGAGAAGTCTGACTTGGATGGTGCTTGGGAAGGTCACAGCGAGCTCTCAATAGCAGGTTTGTTTTCTGCAAATGAACTTGGATGTTGAACAAAATCCTGGAGCTTCCATGGTGCTGTCAGTGATGGTTGGAAACAGGGTGGGAAGTTAAACTACAGCTGACACTTGTCACAGCCAGCAAGGGAAAGGAATGGAGGTAGGGCTGAAAAATAAAAGCTAGATCTATAGGATTTGAGGTCCATCCTTCTAAAGTCCTGTAGTTCCATAGGATATGAGGTCCATCCTTCTAAAGTCTTGTTGTTCCATAGTATTTGAGATCCATCCTTCTAAAGTCTTATAGTTCCATTGAATGTGAGATCCATCTTTCTAAAATCTTGTTATTATATATCCTATCTAGACTGTGGGGGCAATTGTATAAGAGAGAAACTATGAATTACATATGTTTATCCCAAGATCCTCTGCCAGACACGTTTACTTCTGTGACTGAATGGTATTGCCAACTGTTTGTTTAGTGGAGTAAGTGTTGGATACCCATGTCTCATACACAGAGAAACTAAGGCTTTGGGCTAACTAACTGGCCTGAATCCTAAGCCTAATGATAAAATCTTCTTGGCAATTCCCTCACTGACAAAACATCTGGGTATAATAACAAACAGTGTAACAGACATTTCAGAGAGAAACGCATGCCAAAACCTGTCACCTTGGGTTATCTGTGTACAGGTCTGAAGACGGGCTGATCAGAGTTATGAGCTCCAAAGACCAGAGACAGAGAAAGCAGGGATGTGAACTCGGAAAACTCGGTTAGCACTGAGATGGCAGCCTTCCACAAAAGGAGGACCAGGAAAAAAAACAGGGGAGAGAGAAAGTAGGGGAAATATCTAGAACCTTAAAATGTTCATTAAAGTATGAGTCTACACATCCAAGAAGTTCTGGAGACTCTAAACAATGCAGTTATCACGATATGGACACATTAAACTAAATACACCAAGAAGAAAAAGCAAAGACAAAAATCATGAATATATCAAGGAACAAATTATCAAATGTAGTATTCAGCTTGATAAGATGAACAGCTGAGTTCTCGCCTGGACCAGATAGTTAAAATGCCCAGAGGAAAAACAGGGCCAACAAACAGCAGGTCTTAAATTATGGGAAACTACTTTTCAGATATCAGGATAAAAGAAAGAAGGCAAAACCGGAGAGCCACCGGATCTGTGGTGAGCAGACCTGCCCTGTAGGAGATGCTCAGGAAAGCTGGAGCTAAGGCAAGGCGCTCTGCAGCATGGCTTGAAGGCATTTAAAATAAAAAGCGCCGATACAGGTAATTTTTTTCTTTTTTTTCCTTTTTTTTTTAAATTATTTTCTATATTCTTTGTTTACATTCCAAAGGCTTTCCCCTTTCCTGTTCCCCCCCTCACCATATGTCCCATAAGTCCTCTTCCCCCTCCCCATTCCCCAATCACCCCCCACCACCACTACCATTTCTCTGTTCTGGTACTCTCCTACAAAACCGGATTTAGTCTTTTCCGGACCAGGGTCCTCTCCATCCCTTTTCTTGGGAATCTTTTGCTTAGCTAATTGTGTCTTGAGTATTCAGAACTTCTGGACTCATTAATATCCACTTATCAGTGATTGCAATTCATGTGTATTCTTTTGTGATTTAGGATGATATTTTCCAGATCCAACCATTTGCCTACAAATTGCATGAATTCATTATTTTTAATTGCTGAGTAGTATTCCATTGTATAAATATACCACATTTTCTGTATCCATTCCTCTGTTGAGGGACATCTGGGTTCTTTCCAGCTTCTGGCTATTATAAATAAGGCTGCTATGAACATAGTGGAGCAGGTGCTGGTGAGGATGTGGAGAAAGAGGATCACTCCTCCATTGTTGGTGGGATTGCAAGATGGAAATTAGTATGGCGGTTCCTCAGAAAATTGGGCATGACACTTCCAGAGGACCCTGTCATACCACTCCTGGGCATATACCCAGAGGATTCCCCTGCATGCAATAAAGACACGATATAGGTAAATTAAATCCTGTAAAATCAAAATATGGAGGAGACTGTGAGGGGAGGAGATGTCTGAAAGAGCGAGTGAACAGGAGACAGGAGAGGGTAGTGGGTGGGGTTTGTGTGGGGTGTGAGGAGCTGGAAGGGGAAGATCGCTGCAGCTGCAGCGAGAAGAGCCCAGAGAGGCAGGGGGTGAACGGGAGCGGGATGCGATGATGTGTGTGTACTGACGTGAAAATCTCACTGCGAAAGGCTTTACTTCTGCCTGCGGAATTTCACAACAGTTCTCAACATGCCCGTTATCCCGGTTCTTAAGAAGAAGAGGTGGGCGAATCAAGAGTTTCCGGTCGCCATTGGCTATCTGAGCCATAAGAGACTGTCTCAAACAAAACAAAACAAAACAAAACAAAACAAAACAAAACAACCCACCACACCCAAAGAGGAGGAGAAGGTAGTATTAATAAATATTTTCTCTGTTTTAGACTCTAGTTATTTAAGAAGGGATTTAATGAAAATGTGTTCCTGTTACACTGTTAGGCCAGTAGCAAAAATAAAAAATAAAAATAAAAATAAAAATAAAAATAAAAATAAAAATAAAAATAAAAATAAAAATAAAAATACAATAATAATCATGCATTTGACAATCCTGCTCCAAAGGAGCAGAGCTTCATTCCAGTTAGAGAATTGCAGCTGACAGGGTTGTACCAGATTATCCCCCGAGTTCACAGCAACACTTGAAAGCATGAGAATTGTTTTGAAGGTTAACACAACAGGCTTCATAAGTAAATTCATGATCTTCTTTAAACCTTCAGTAATTTTAATACACATAAAGTTCTGTGAGGTCGTGGTCATAAAACGATGTGCTTAGATTTGTAACATGTCCATTGGCTATCATAATTTTTATTATTATCATTTGTACTGTTATTTAATAGTTTTAGTGCAGAAGACGGGAAAGAGAACACAGCCAAGATGTGCATAAGATGTCTGCATCTCACTGAAATCAAGACAGTCCACATCTGGAAGAGGGTGCGGTGAGACAAGCTGAGCTTAACATCAGCCTTGAAGGAAATAAGTTTTAAAATAGGACCAAAGGGAGCTGGAGAAGTGACTTAGCGGCTAAGAAAGTTTGCTGCTCTTGCAGAGGACTGGAATTTCATTTCCAGCACCCAGGTCAGGGCAGCTCACAGCTACTTGTAACTTCAGCATGGGACCTGATTGATACCTCTGACTTCCATGATCATTTATACTCATCTACACACACACACACACACACACACACACACACACACAGAGAGAGAGAGAGAGAGAGACAGAGACAGAGACAGAGACAGAGAGACAGAGAGAGAGAGACAGAGACAGAGAGAGAGAGAGAGACAGAGACAGAGACAGAGAAAGACAGAGAGACAGAGAGATAGACAGAGAGAGACAGAGAGACAGAGAGACAGAGAGACAGACAGAGAGATGTGTCCCCCATGTATTTGAATGTTTGCCCATATGAACTGGCACTATTAGGAGGTGCGGTCTTGTCAGAGAAAGTATGTCAATGTGAGGGCGAGATTTGTAGGTTACATATGCTCAAGCTACACCCAAGGTGAGACACAGTCTCCTTCTACAGCCTGCAGATCAAGATGTAGCGCTCTCAGCTCCTCCAGCACCATGCCTGCCTGCACACTGCTCTGCTTCCCACCACGATGATGGTGATGATGGACTGAACCTCTGAAAGTAGAAGCCAGCCCCGATGAAATGTTGTCCTTCATAAGAGTTGCCTTGGCCATGGTGTCTCTTCACAGCAAGGACAGCCTAACTAAGACAGTAGGCAATGTCATCATACGAATTCAAGTGTTACAACAGAGATAGTTCTTTACTGTGGTTGTCATAGTATGTACAGGATCAAGCCAGACAAAATTCTAGGACTTGTCGGGGTTGAGTAGGGGCTCACAAAGTCTCACCCCAAGCTACTGGCAGGGAAAGTTAGTTTTTCTCTGAGATGAGGCCCATGGCAGGTTTCCAGTCTGCAGGATGCTCTACAGCCATGCGCATACTGACAATACTAGGTAGACTAGTAGATTTAAAAATAAAAAAAGGTACTTAAAATTAGGTCAAAATGGTTGGGAAGGATGTGGGAGGAAGTGCAGGGAGCAAATGTAAGCAGATTTTATGCTTACACACTGGGTACACATATGAAATCTTCAAGCTGTAGGTTCAGATTTTTCAAAACTTACTTTAATAAGGGTCCTTAACTGCTTCAGCCTCCCTTATAGCCCACCGACCAAAGGTAGGGAAGGAAAGCAGCAAATATCAAAACACCAAACACCAATTATCAGCAGCGGCTCGATCCAAGAGCAAAGGAGAGGCTCCACCAACCAATCGGCATGAGTTCGCGGAAACAGGAAAAAGAAGCTAAAATACCATCAGAAGTTCTTTGAAGCATTTCTCTCTGTGAAGTCACAACACGTGTACTGACTGGTTTTGTGTCAACTTGACACAAGCTAGAGTTATCACAGAGAAAGGAGCTTCAGTTGGGGAAGTGCCTCTATGAGATCCAGCTGTAAGGCATTTTCTCAACTAATGATCAAAGGGGGGAGGGTCCATCGTGGGTGGTGTCATCCCTGGGCTGGTATTCTTGGGTTCTATAAGAGAGCAAGCTGAGCAAGTCAGGGGAAGCAAGCCAGTAAGAAACACCCCTCCATGGCCTCTGCATCAGCTCCTGCTTCCTGACCTGCTTGAGTTCCAGTCCTGACTTCCTTTGGTGATGAACAGCAATGTGGAAGTGTAAGCTGAATAAACCCTTTCCTCCCCAGCTTGCTTCTTGGTCATGATGTTTGTACAGGAATAGAAACCCTGAGTAAGACAACAAGCAAAGGTCAGAGAAGAAAGCGAGACAAGCTAATGCCAGAGCACCATCCACTGTCTGTCGGGTTATAGTTATACTCTTTCTAAACAT
>OZ030012.1:120723472-120738472 GCA_964023405.1 Apodemus agrarius
TAGTCAGAGAAAATTCAAAATGGCTTCTGCCTTAGGCCTTGAAGACATGCACACGGCTTTGCCTGCAGCGTGGTTGGATTTCTCATGTAGCAACTGAAGGCTCCAATGGATGAAGTCAGAAGTCGCCCATTCCAGGCTTAGTACTCGGTCTTGGTGTACTGCCGAGGCAGCTGCTGTCTCCATTGACTCTGCTAGCATGCTGTGGATACCCTGCCACTCCTCTCATACAGCACTGCAGACCCTCACTCCATCACAGCCCCCACCCCCCCACTCCACCCCCACCCCCCACCCCCCCACCCCCCCACCCCGCCCCTGTGAAGTCTACCACTGAAGATGAGTTTTACCCCGCACTTAGCATTCTCCACCGCCCTGCTGCTATCTTGGTGATTCTATGTGAGATATGCCCAAGTTTTCAGAGTCTGGCACTGATCTGAATTCCAGATGTTATTGCCCAGTCCTCTGCAGGAAACTCCACTGTCTCAGCAGAACAGACTGTAAAGACTCCTCCTCTTCCTCCCTCTACTTCCCCTCCTCCTCCCCCTCCTCTCCCTCCTCCCTCTTCCTTCCTCTCTCTCCTCCCCCCTTCTCTCTCTTATAGTGATTAAATTCATACTTCAACAACTACCGACAGCATTCACATGGTCAGAGTGTGTAGACAAGTACCAGGGACTCTGACCGGAAGGTGACTCCTTCAAGCGCGTGGATGATGATTTCTACCTTTAACAGTGTGCTAGACAGTATGTACGTTTGCAGCCACAAACGGTTGCTTTGCCTCCTGTGGACAAGGTATGTCTCCCGCTTTCCCTTGCTCACTTCATTGCTGAGACGGAAGGGCCTGCTGGGAATACAGATTCTCTGTGTTCCTCCAGGTTCCTTATCCACGTTCTTCCGCTGTGTGCATTTACTTTTAAATAGTATGTGTGCGAGTCAGCCCAGAAGTCAGAGGGAACTGTCTGTCTTTCCAGGATGTGGGACCCAGGGACCAAACCTGGGTTGTCAGGCTTGGTGGCAAGCACCTTTATCTGCCTGTCCTCCTTACAAGTGACCAAAATTTATTTGTCATACTTCTGCAGGGTGGGAAGTAAGGGTGCTGGCGGCATCTGGCCCCCAACCCTCTTGTATGGCAGGAGAAACAGAGAAGTTGTCCCAGGCCTGTTTTGCAAAGGCACTAATTCCCTTCCCAGGGCTCCATCCTCATGACCTAATCACCTTGCAAGGCCCCACCTCCTGGTCCTATACAAGGGGGGGGGTCATCATCGGGTTTCAGCAGGATAGACTAGAGGAGGGGACACAGATGAGATGGGGACAGCTTGTTAAGCATGGATGCCACCCCTCCCCTTCTCTCCCTTCCTCTCCCCTCCCTGCTCTCCCTTCCTCTCTCCTCCCCTGCTCTCCCTTCCTCTCCCCTCCTCTCCCCTCTCCTTCCCTCCCCTCCAGCACAGTCTCTGTTAATGTCTAACCTTATGAAGTCCACAGACTTCCCTTGCATTCTCCAGAGCATTCTGGTCTGGAGAGTAACATGCACTGTTACTCTAATGTCAACACCATAAATTTTTATTTATCTTTTTTTGAGAAATTCACATTACAGAATACCAGCATGAGCAACTGCAGGGGCTTTCAATTTTTCAACTAAAGTTTTGAAGGAAAAGTATATTTTGATCATCGTCATCATTATACTCTTACACACACACACATATATATACATACATGTACATATATACATAATATATACATTTATACATTATAATATACACACACATATATGCCTATAGAGTCTGAAGCTAGAAAAATATTATTGCATCATTAAAAACCTATGACCTATATAAATACATACATATATATATATATATATATGTTACATAAGTTTATGATCCTTATATATACACACACACACAGTCTCAGGAAATGACAGCTGGATGTCTTAAGTGTAATATACTGTATGTTTTAACCTATAAATCCTCATTAAATTGCACAACAGGAGTTTCCTTGAGGGTGGAACCTCGCCTGTAGAAGGCTTCAGAGTGTAAAATTCGGAAAGCATTTACTGTGAGGCAAGCGTCTGGGAAGCAGAGTGCTGTGGAGAGGGTGCCTGGAGAGGGTGCCGCTGCGGTCCCACTTACAGGGATGCGGGGAAGTGTTCCCAGTTAGCTATGGAGGCCAAGATGGCGGCCAGGCTGCATCCCTGAGCTGGCAGCGGGGCTACGAGTCACCCACATGGGCTGGTCTTTCAGAAATGCAAAATCCAAAAGCTGCGGGGTCATGGGGATTTACACCAAGATTCCCGGAGAAAATAAAATTAAAAAAGTAGATAAGACCGGGTCAAGCGAGGAGGGAGCGATTCCCCAGGGGACGCGGTGTGAAGTGCTGTAGGGAACCTGAGTTACAGTGGAACTCTGGGAAGTTGGGGGTGCCAGGAACTGGCATTGAGGAGCTGGCCTGGGAGAGGCCAGGTGTGTGGCAAATGGTGGGGCTGTGCGGGCCTACTGGGCTTCTAGTGACACCCCTGTGAGCTCCCCCACCCCACCCCAAGCAAGCCGAGAGCTACAGGGTTTCCTGTCCTTCCTACTGACTTTAGTGTTGCTTTCGTTGAGTCTTTCCCTTGCTATCCCCTCGTCCCTTTGGAAACGGAGATGTGCCCAAATACCATCCTATAGTGGAAATGGGCAACATGATTTTCCGTTTTGTGAGAGCTCACAGCTTAATTGCCTAAGTCACAGAAGACATTCGGGACTTGATAGGACGGCTAAGACTGTGGGATCTCTGAAAGTTGGGCCAGATGCGTTGGACACAGATACCATGAGGTTTGCATTTTAAGTGACTCCCATAGGTTCAGGAGTTTAAGCACCTGGGCCCCAGTCCCTGGCATGGTTTGGGGAGGTTTGGGACCTCTGAGGCATGAGGTAGAGATAGAGAAGGTGGTCACTGAGCGGGTCTTTGAGGGTAATGGCCCTATTTTCATCCCAAGCTCTCTTTACTTCCTTCTCTGCCATGATATGAACAAGTGACAAGATCGTGCCACCATGGACTGAGGTGTAACACCATGCTGTTTCCACCATGATAGACAGTGTTCTTAAATGTGAGCCTAGAGAAAAATCCCCTTGCGCTTACCGTACTCTGTCAGGTGTTACGACCCAATTATAGATAAGCGATATGGCTCCTGACAACCAGCAAGAAAAATGCCGGTGGTTTAAGGTGTATTCTCAGGATATGCCCTGACATCTCATCTTCCTTCATGAAATGGCCCTGTGAACATTGCCCACCACTCTAATTTGCTTTTCTGCTGTTGTGATAAAAAACATTTTGAATAAGAGTAACACGGGGCAAGAAAGGGTCCGTTTGGATTACACTTCTGGGTCTTAATCCATCACTGAAGAAAAGTCATGGCAGAAACCTTAAGCTGAAAGCATGGAGCACGTTGCTAGCTGGCTGCTCTCTGACTTGCTCACTGGATCACAATCGCTAGCTTTCTCTTTCAGTCTTGACTCGCCCAACTAGGGGTGACACTACTCATAGGGGGCAGGGCCATCGTAGTGGGTGGGGCCGTCATAGTGGGCGGGGCTGTCATAGTGGGCAGGCCATCATAGTGGGCAGGGCCCTCCCACTCCAATAGGGAGTCAGAGACTTGACCACTGGCCAATCTGCTCTGTGCAGTCCCTTCTTGCGATGACTTCAGATGACCCCAGGGGTCATCAGATTGACAGCTGACACTGCTACTCACCTTCTCTAAAGCACATTTTCTCACCTACAGCATGGTGGCAGAGGGTGGCTGAGTTGACACAGTTAACAAGCCTAGTCAACATTTCAAAGGCATTCACTACTTCTGCCTCTCAACCTCCAGGACGGTGGGACGATACAGGCTTTAATACAGCGAGACTAGTTTTCTATCCCATGACCTCCAACATTTGGCCGGTTGTTGTTTTGTTGTTGTTTGTTTTGTTTTAAAATAAATCTCTTTTTTCCCCTTGACTAAGTTTTTTTTTTTTTTTTAAGATTTATTTAATGTATATGTGTACACCATTGCTCTCGTCAAACACACCAGAAGAGGGCATGGGATCCCATTACAAATGGTGTGAGCCACCATGTCATTGCTGTGAATTGAACTCAGGACCTCTGGAAGAGCTTTTAACAGCTGAGCCATCTCTCTAGCCCCCCCTTTTTGTTTTTGTTTTTGTTTTTGTTTTTGTTTTGTTTTGTTTTGTTTTTGAGACAGGGTTTCTCTGTGTAGCCCTGGCTGTCCTGGAACTCACTCTGTAGACCAGGCTGGCCTCATGGGCTATCACTGCCCAGCTTGGCCAATGTTTGCGCTCTATTGACACAATGCTACCTCTCTGTTCAGACATAGAGTCATGTTTTATCCGATTCCAGTCAGCACTATCAGAACAGAACCTGTAACTTCTAAAACAAAAGAAGAAAAAAATCCAGGAAGTCATAAAAAACAAAAAAAAAAATCCTTGTTACTGAGGGAAAGGGACAGCAAGAACGTCAAGTGCATAATGGAAACGACAGACAAGGCTTCCACTTCTGTTTCTGCTCCCAAACCAGCAATTTTCACACACAGCCCTGTCCATTAGCCGAAGAATGTCTTTTCACTCTTAACCTTGAAAAAATGACTGAGAAGAACATGATGTTCCAAGTAGAGCTGTGGTTGTTTTGGTTTTGGTGTGAGAGAAGAATGTAAATGAGCCGTCTCCCTGCCTCTCCTCACTGCGTTACCTGTGTGTGTGTGTGTGTGTGTGTGTGTGTGTGTGTGTGTGTGTTGCTGCTGCTGCTTGTTTGGTGCCCCCATCCTCCATAAGCAACAGTGGAGAAGGATGGCGCCCAGCTCACAGGGTCCTGACAATCTGCCATCCACAAAGACCACAGAAGCAATGAAGCCAAGCTCTGTGCCCCCGGGCTGCCGGCATGCAACCCCGATGGCAAGTTCTGTCTATCTCTCTGCTGTTGGGACACCTCCGGGTGGACACTCCCTCTAGAGTGTTCCCACCTGCAGACCAAAGGAGGCCGACCTCCATGGCGCGGAGGCACTTCCAATCACCCCCTGTCTCCTTGGATCCTACGCTGGGAGACAAATGTCTTTGTGGGATCCTTTGTGAAGTTGGCATCCTAGGACTGTGCAAGACCTCAGACTCACACACACAACACATACACTCACAGGCACACAAACAGGTATACAGGCCCACACTCACAGACACACACGCTTAAGCACACACTCACAGGCACATACATACATACACACTCACTCAAAGGACCTAACGCACATGAATGCGCACATGCACACACACACATACATACTCACAGAGGCACATATACAAGCATATACACATACAGTCACACACACACAGGCTCACACATTCACTCATAGACACACACACTTAAGCACATACTCCCAGGCACATGTATACATACACACTCACTCACATGCACACACATACACACACACACACACACACACACACACACGCACACACATATTCAAAGGTCCTTTTGTTTTCTCATCTTTACATTGAAGTTTTTGGACTCTGCCATGTTCACTTTCTCCTGATGAGTTCTTATCTCTCAAGGACTCCTCATGTGAGTTTGTTTCCTTCCTGAGTAACTGGATGCCTTTCCAGAACTTCCTGCAAAAGGGCAAGCAGTAAATGGTGCTAATGAGTAGGTAACGTATTCAATTTTTTTTTTTTTAATTTGGTGACCAAGACAGAGGTTGAGGAGATATTCACCGCTAAGTTACAAAGGCAAACCAACCATCTTTGCCTGTTGACTGTTCTCTATCACCTTTGCCATTCAAGATTCTCAGGGCCTGCCTCTCTTTCCAGACTTGCTGCAACCTTTCCCCACTCCTTTCTTCAGTAACTACCCGCAACTGAGTCTGGCCTCAGAAGCGAATGGCCAGTGTGGGTTAGAGCCAGCACGAGAACCCAGGCCTGCGTATAACCAAAGACGGGGAAACAGCAGAGGCTTAGCATCTCTCTTCACTCAGAGGAAGCCCAGATGGGCCTACGCACAAGCCGTGCTTCCAAATCAGAGTCTTTTCCCCCTGAGGACATTGTTCTGACCCTGTCTAGCCAGAAGACTGTTCAGAGAGAATTCACCCCTCTACCTGCCCCAGGGAAACGGACAAATGTGGTGTTTGAACCATTTACCCCAGAGAATGCTCACGCTACAAGTGCCACTTATGATGGCCTTTTAAAAGGCCCTTCTGTCTTTATTGTGACAGTTGGGCTTGCCTGGTCTGCCGAGCATATGAGGCCGCAAAGGCTGCCTCTTTTGATTCAGAGTTTGAATTCTCTATGGAATGAAAGGGTTCCTGGCACGGAGTTGGCAATTACTATCTAGGTTTTCTCTCCACCGTGGGTTTCTTTAGCTGAGCGTTTAACTCTCTTGGCGTCGGGCGCCAATGAAAATACTCGTGGCTAACGTGAGCAGAAATAAACACACTTCTAATCAGTTTAACTGTTGACAAAAGCAAGCGGGTTTCTTGCTTGGGGCCAACATTTTAAGTGGACTATGATTCCTTGCAGGAACACCCCCTTATTGATGGGTGCAAATAGGGTAATTAGGTGTCCAATTACCAGATTCGCATTGGCAAATGGGGCCTTTGTGTGGGTAAGATATCCCCTGAGTTTGGGACCAGCTGAAATTGAGGGGATTTGTGTTGTTGTTGTGGTTGTGTTTTCGAACCAGTCCTCCCAACAAGATCCTGGGTATGACTGAAGTTCCCATCTCGCCCTCCTCTGCAGCCAGGCTGAAGACTTCTCTTTACTCCGAGGTGTCAGTGACTCAGGGAGCCCAAGTCACGGTGTGTGGCTTTTTCTTCCTTCCTTTCTAGTCAGAAAAAGAAAGAAAGAAAAAAAAAGAAGCATTTCAGACGGTCCCTTTATTTTCCCCCCACCAACTTTGCAGAGTCGACGCACCTGCCAATATATGCGTTATAATGATTTCACCATATAGAACCATTAAGTTGGAAGAGTACTCAACATCTTTGCTCCTTCCTCCTCCAGGTCTTCAGTAAAATCTGAGATGAGTCCCGAGACTCTCAAAGATCAGGTGAGCCATTTTCTGGCCAGTTTTAGCCATAGTCTTTCTCCTTCTAGTGACTAAGAAGTCCTGGCTGGGATGTCCACCTCGCGTGGGTTTATAACTGTTTACAACCACGCCTCTTTAGACACAGTTGTGAACCCTCCCTAGTGTGCATGCGTGTTGCAGTTCCAAGACGCAAGAGGTATCAAGTGCCCTGGGGAGCAGCAGCTGGTGGGACCGAGGACCCGGAGGTGGGAAAGCATGCACAGGGAACAAAGTTTCCTGTGCACGAAAATGTCATAAGGACGCCTAATAGTCTAGATGTGGAATTACAGTGAGTAAAATTTGAAATAAGTTTTAATTGAAAATACCATTAATTAAAAAAAAAAAAAAAGAAAGTACTGGGCTGCTGAGATGGCACAATAACTGAGTAGGTAGATGTGCTTGTCACACAACAAGGTCACCTAAGTCAGATGTCCCTGTATCCACGGTGGAAGGAAAGAACCAACTCCAACAGTTGTCCTCTGTCCTAAACACACAAACACACACACACACACACACACACACACACACACTGAACAACATGGAGAATATCCGGAACCCTGAGATTATGTTTATTATTGGTAATTCATCATTAATTTTGAGTAGTAGTTAACACAAAACCCTGTTTGCTGGCCCAAAAGGAATCTCTAAATGAGACCTCTTAGCTGGGCCTTCCAACGGCCTTCTGTAGTGGCTTTTCTGCCTACTGATGCCTTGTTTTCAAAGTGTAAAGGACTGGAGAGGGGCGGGGCCAGGGGACCAGGTGTCATTTTATCCCATAGTTTAAAATCATTGCTTCTCAATGTCTTTTGTACCTTGAAATCCCCGCGTAAGTTCTGCTTGCAGCTGCATCACGGACGAACGGGTTGGAGAAATCCTTGAACTTCACTGCGCATTAGTCGTACTGAGCACGTGCTTGAGTCTCAGCTCGTGTTCATGAGCGCAGAGGTAGGGCCAGTGGACGCGGCCACTGTCCATCCGTGGAACACATGTTGAGTAGCAAGAGCTGTCATGTTGAATACGCGTGCTCGAGTCTGTGTTCATGACTGCCTCTGTGCATGTCCCTTACCCCCTTCCATGGCTGCTACTGTTCCCTCTAAGATGGGGTTCTGGGCATGTGTGTGGAGGACCAAAGCCAACCTGGGGCGTCTTGCTCACTGGCTCTCTGCACTGACTTTTGAGACAAGGTCTCTCATTTTTACCAAGAACTTCAATTCAGAGAGGCCAATTGGCTAGCGGGCCCCAGGGATACCCCTGTCTCTGTCCACCAAGCATGCACCTGCAGGAAGCCAGTGTACCTGAATAATGGAGATCCGACTCAGGTCCTTGGGCAAGCTTCCTGCCTCATTCCCTCTAAAATCAAAGCGTGTCTCCTGTCTGCATTTTGGACACACAATGGCACGCTCACCCTGAGGTGGTTTTCCCTCTTGTTTGTGGAGGATGTCTGATGAGCTGCGTGTATCTGGGCCCACCCCTGCTGACTCGCGTACCGCTGAGGTACTCCTTAGGCTGGCTCTCTCGGTTGTTCTCTGGGCTCTTAGCTCAGGTTTCTCCTCAGATGTGCTTGTGCTGCGGGCTGTGAGGGGCTCCACTGATAATGGCATCCGAGGGCATTCAATTAGCACATTTCAGGTTTCTCTGGTCATAGACACCCTTCCTGATTCTCCACTAATGCAGCTGGATCTTTTTCTTTTCCAAATCATTAGGCATCCCCCCCCCCACGCTGCTCCCCACTCCCAGCCCATCGTGCAGAAGGAGTCTATTTTAATACTATGCTAGCACATCTGCCTGCGAGGGTAATTTAGGGAGAAACCAGGTGCTAACATTTTTTTTTTCCCTAAAAGAAGCTGGTTTTTCTGAATCCTTCTAAGACATTGATCCTGTCTCCTGTCGTTCCTTGAATCTGAGCACGAAGCTCTGGTAATAAATAGGTGTGAGGAAGTCTGTGTCTGGCGGTAGAAACTGAGTCTGGGAAGATGGGAGGCATTGGTGGGGAGGGGCCTTTTGTCGGTGGGAAGGAATTCAGGTAGTGAATTCTGCAGATGGTCTAAGTCCTGATGTGGGAGGTGGGGTGCAACCAGCAAAGGCAGGACCTGCACCCCACTGTGATGTGAGCTGGGCTAGGACTCCATGATTTAGGGTTTCTTAAACCCTAATGGGCACAGGGATTCTCTGGAGGAATCTTGTTGAAAAGATTGGAGCTGGGCTTGGGGTGCAGGTGTTAAAGGACTTCCTCCGGTTTGATCCTCAGCCATGTATACACCGGGCACCGTGCTGCACGCCGCCGTCCCCACACTCAGGAATGAGAGCCGGAGGGTCAGAGCCGAAGTTCAGGGGCATCTTCAACGGCACCGCCAGTTCATGCACTGCCAAGCTTGAGGGCAACTCAGGACTGACAAAAGCGAACGTTTCCAGGTCCTATTATCGTAAAGAACTCATTTATTCAAGTGCATGTGCATATCAATTATTGAAACAACTTACAGATAGCAACTTTGGCATTTTGGTGTACATAATGGGTTTTGTGTGTTTGGCTGTTTGAAAATAAGTTTTAGGCCAGCAAGATGGAGTGGCTAAGGACATGAGCTAATCTCAGAGAACAGCAGGGTAGGAGGAGAGAGAGACTCTCCCAAGCTGTTCTCTGACTACACACATGCCATGGTGCATAGGGACATACAGCCTACACAGCCACACAAGCTATCAACTCAGTCCACACAATACAATTTAAAAGTTTCGTCTTGGGCCGGGTGGCGGTGGTGGCGCACGCCTTTAATCCCAGCACTTGGGAGGCAGAGGCAGGCGGATTTCTGAGTTCGAGGCCAGCCTGGTCTACAGAGTGAGTTCCAGGACAGCCAGAGCTACATAGAGAAACCCTGTCTCAAAAAAAAAAAAAAAAAAAAAAAAATGAACATTGAAAAAAAAAAAAAAGTTTCATCTTTCACCGGGTGGTGATAGCACACATGCCTTTAATCCCAGCACTCAGGAGGCAGAAGCAGGCCAACCTGATCTATAGAGTTACAGGACAGCGAGGGCTCTACACACACACACACACACACACACACACACACACACACACAA
The DNA here is from genome assembly GCA_964023405.1 of Apodemus agrarius. Lineage (NCBI taxonomy): Eukaryota > Metazoa > Chordata > Mammalia > Rodentia > Muridae > Apodemus > Apodemus agrarius. Next base: position 120,733,610 of record OZ030012.1, read on the forward strand.
ACCCTGTCTTAGAAAAGAAAGGAAGCAAAGGAGGAAGGAAGGAAGGAAAGAAGGAGGGAGGAAGGGGAGGAAGGAAGGAAGGAAGAAAGAAAGGAAGGAAGGAAGGAAGGAAGGAAGGAAGGAAGAAAGAAAGAAAGAAAAAGAAGGAAGGAAGAAAGAAAGAAAAAGAAAGAAGCAAGAAAATGTTTTAACTTTCAGGGAAAGTATGGGCTAAAGATGAAATGGAGCAGTAAGTGGTCTCCCAACTAACCTCTGAGCACAGGCTGCCCCTGCTGCCCAGGCTGCTCCTGCTGCCCAAGCTGCCCAGAGCTGCACCTATCACACTTCAGGAACTTGCTTTTATGAATCATCAACATGTGAGTCCACTATTACACTGTGGCTGATTCTTCAGGTTGCACATTCAACAGATTTTAAGAAATGCATAATTGTGAAAACGGGTCCGAGGATGGGGGTGGGGGTGGTAAGAATCCATGGGGAAATCTGACCCCAGAGAGAGACCAGCATCAGGGTGCAGGACTGAGTTTATTGCCCAGCACTTAAGCTTATTATATACAGTTTTAATCCTTGGCCAATCATATCTCACCACACTGTCACTGGGCTCCAATGAAGGCCCTGCATGGTGAGGTAACAAAGAAGGAGTCCGGGAAGTACCATCACCTGCGAGGACTTCCATGAAGACTGGGAAGCAGCCACACTCCTGGCCTTGGTTCCGTTTTGCTGTCTGCTCGGAGCCATCTTAGATCTAATGCTGGGTGCGGCAGGCAGATATGGACTCTGAGGAGTTCCAGGAGCCTGTGGCACCTCGCCCTCCCTCCCGCCCGCCGGCCTTTTCCTTTACAAGGTTGGCTTCTGCATCCCCCACAGCTCCCCATTCTGTCTGATTTCAAGGCTGAGGACTTCTGAGAGGTGCTACTTGGTGCACAACTGTTGAGCCTTGACATTTCAAGGGATAGGGAATGTCCCGTAAAATGATACAATGTATCATAGTATCACAAAGAATAACATTTCCTAAGAATCCTGTGTGCTGGCCTCTCTGTCCCTCCCCCTGTCATTCGCTGGTCCTGTCACTACAACATAGTTCTTGATGGCTTGGTCACTCATGCCCTCCCCTACCTAGCAGTGCTCTGTTGTGTGACTGCACTGGCCGTTTCTTTATCCATTGACCTCCTGCAGGACACGATTGCATTCAGGTTTCAACATTATGGTAAATGTCCGTCTGCAGGTTTTATGTGGACAAAATTATTCAAATCCTGTAGGTAAAACAATAGCGATCAGGATTACTGGCTCATACAGTAAGCGAATGTCTGTGTTTATAAAAAATTACCGGCCGGGCGGTAGTGGCGCACACCTGTAACCCCAGCACTTGGGAGGCAGAGGCAGGCGGATTTCTGAGTTCAAGGCCAGCTTGTTCTACAAAGTGAGTTCCAGGATAGCCAGGACTACACAGAGAAACCCTGTCTCAAAAAAACAAACAAACAAACAAACAAAAAACAAAACAAACAAACAAAAACCAAAAAAACAAACAAACAAACAAAGAAATTACCAATCCTCTTCCAGTGTGCCTGTGCTGCTTTACAGTGCCACCAGCAGTGAAGGGGAGCACCTTTGCCTGTGCTGGATGTGGTGGCCAGTGGTCTAGAGTGTCACTATTCTACCTGGTTTCAGTGACATCTCATTAAGCAGATCTACAACAGCTTAACGATATACAAAGGCATCTAGTGTTGTTTCTCACACTTAATTGTCATGTGTATCTCTTCACCAGCAAGACAAAGAGCAATTTAATCCTAGCGTCTTGAGTGGCCCTGGACTAATAAGCAACAGGAATAGACATAGAGATGTTATTCCTTCCTGAGTCCTCAGATGGTGCAGGTATCGGTGTGGGATCCCACAGGCACCCAGGGGCTCTCCGTGGGATCACAAGTCCAGTTGCCCAGTGTGGTGACTGATCCACAGGGTGTCGATGTCACACATGCCCCCACCTCTCTCTTTCAACCCCTCCCTCTCATTTTGCTGTGCCCTGCCCCTTCTCCCCTCCTCCCCCCAAACTGCTGCTACTTATGAATCCTTCTCTGCTTTGGAGAACTCAAATTGGCACAGTCATAGTGCAACAAGAACTCAGGATGTGAGGGCAGGACCTGGTCATTCAGAAAGAAGAGGGAAAGGCTTGGGTTTTTGAAAAGTTATGTTTTGTTTTGTTTTGTTTTGTTTTGTTTTGTTTTGTTTTGTTTTGTGGGGTTTTTGGGTTTTTTTGGGGGGGGTTGGGTTTTTTTTTGTTTTTTGTTTTTTGTTTGTTTGTTTGGATTTGGTTTTTTCAAAACAGGGTTTCTCTGTATAGCCCTGGCTGTCCTGGAACTCACTCTGTAGACCAGGCTGGCCTTGAACTCAGAAATCCGCCTGCCTCTGCCTCCCAGAGTGCTGCGATTACAGGCATGTGCCACCACCGCCTGGCAGAAAACTTACTTTTAATAAGGGTTCTCAGATGCTTCCACTCCCTTTCTAGCCCACTCTTAAAGGTAGGGGAGAAAAGACGGTAAAGAAGACAGAGGATGTGGACCTGTTTAGAAGCAGTTCTTTGGGGGCAGGATATCAAATAGGAATCAGCAGCGGTGGCACCATCCAGTGGAAACAGCCAGGCCTCCGCCAAATAATAACTAAATAGTAATGGCGGCTGGTATTGCCTTCTGGCCCACCCACACACATACCTGCACATATACATACACTTGCACACACACGTGTGTGTACATACAAACAACAACAAACAGATACTCAGGCTTTTGCTAGGAGTCCCCCGAAATACACGCCCCAAATACACTTTTAGAAAGAGTTTTCACTTTGCCGCTCTGTCCTCATGAAGTAAGAACGAGAATCTGTCCTTGGCAGAAGAGAAGCTGAAGGTGGTCAGGGAGGGCATAGGGTGGGCTTACTCTCCTGGTCTGCACCTGGCCTGAAGGGATGGAGACCTTCCTCCTCTGTCTATTTGTAGACACAGAATACAGAGACAGAAGGTGGCCTGGCACTTGCCTTGAGTCAGAGTCCGAAATGTGTGAGAGCTTCATAAACATGCTCAATAGGCCAGAACCACAGTTCTTAGCAGCAAGCCAGCAGGAGGCTCCACCTGGCCAGCTTGGCCCTGATTGCTCTTCAGTCCCTGTCTCTGACTTAACCAGCCATCCCAAGGCAGGGCCTGAGAGAACCCAAGGAGCAAGTTCAGAGTCTCCATCGACACTAAGTACAGGTATTCCCAATGCTGTTTATGGGGTGGGGAGGGGGAAGGAGGGAACTCCAAACCTTCATGTATCCAAGAGACACTGCACATCCAGAGGCTGCAGCAACTGAAGACCCAAAGGGATGTACACAAGCAAGCTTAACAGTTAATACCATTTCTTCATTGGAAAGTCATTGAACCAACTCGATCAGCTATAAATAAAGGCAGCCTGCAAGGGGGGGGGGCAATCTGGAAAACAGGATACTTATCCCCACAAGGCTGGAGAGAGAGTTCAGCATCACTTCCTGGTCTTCCAAAGGACCCAAGCTCAGCATCATCCAGTACCCATGACAGGGAGCTGGCAACTACCCATGAATGCAGCTCTGGGAGATCCAACAACTTCTTCTCGTCTCCTCAGGCAGACACACACACACACACACACACACACACACACACACACTTTTTGTTTTGTTTTTAATAAGGGTAACAATTGTGATTGCTTCTGATTAGGCTCAGTCAATAAAATTCTTGCCACCGGAGTTCAGATCCTCAGTGCCCACACAGAGAGTCAGGCTCAGAATCCTGCACCTGAAATCCTCAGGGCTGGGGAGGTGGAGACACGATCCTGGGGCTGTAGACCAGAGCAGTATACTTCAGATCCTATGAGAAAAAAACATCTCAAAAACTAAGGTGGAGAGGAACTGAGGAAGGCAACTTAATATCAACCTCTGGCTCTCCAAGTGCATATACACACCTGCCCATAAGCACTCATGCACACACATGGACACACACAAGCAAGATTGTGGGTAATGGTTGTAAAGTATCCCCAAGACTCTGAGATACATATGGTAAGAGCTCAGACATTGGTGGGTGATGTCTGTGAGGTGACACCTGATGGTCTCAGTGGCTTTATGCTGTGGTCAGGCAGTGCTACCTAATATTGGGGGTTGCAGAAGAAATCCCAAATCTTAGCTCTATCCTTATCCTTTCTAACACCCTCAGTCCTAGCACAGCTGCAGGGTCAGGATCTTAAAGGATGGTCTTTCAGTTGGATGGAGTCAGGGCTTGGTTCTGGGGTGCCACTTGATGAGAACTGTCAGGCCAGTCTGCTCCAAGTCAAGCAGGCTGATCTGGCCAGCCAGCATTGAAGCATGTGTGTCATGTGTGCATGAGCTAACCTGCATTGAGTCTTGTTAGAATGTGCTTGCAAGAAAGGGTTGACATTCGGTGTAACTGAGCCCAAGCCTCTGCCAAGACTGAACTCAGAGATCATTTGCATGCTATTTCTTCTATTGGTTTTTAATCCAACATTTACAAGAACCATCAAACAAAGACAACAAAGACCACAATATGCAGCCATTGTTGGCTTCCTACTACTAAAGACAGATTAAAAAGGCATTGTTTTCTCTGACATACAAAGTATCTAGTCTCTGACATACAAAGTATCTAGCCACTGGTGTCCATTAAACTTGAGTGAAGCACAAGAATACTGAAGGGGCGGGGGTGGGGGTTGGGGGGTGTGCTTGAGGAGAAATTTGCATACACATTTCCATTAGGGTTAAAGACATTTAAATCCACATTACCCTCGGCAGGCAGAATAATGAATGCGCTATTATGGACCAGGCTTAGCGTGTGTCAGCCACTGCCTTTGGCGGGTT